>JBBPCZ010121340.1:0-27406 GCA_037974445.1 Brycinus macrolepidotus | reverse complement strand
GCCTCTGTGTCACGTCATATTTATACCCCAGGGAAACAGGAAGTGATGAATTACTAATTAAATGTTCCTGGATACTCCTGATCAACTTTGTAAAACTACTGTAGGAATGACAGGAATACTTCAATTACATTTATTTCCTAGGAATTGTAAGGGGTGCCAATAATTGTGGAACAGGTGATTATATGAAAAATAATTATTTCTTAGTCAGGGATTTTTTTTTTTCCCTTAAAAGTTGAAGGTTACATTTTTCTACAATTTTCAGTGTGAGAGTATGCTTCTGCAATAAAAATTGAAGGGGCATTTTATGGAGGGCATTTTATCTTTATATGTCTATTTCTCAGAGGAAATCACAAGTTAAGGACAATATAAAGCAATTTACCATCTAATCACCATGCCTTTCATGATCTGAAACTGAAAACCTTGAACTGGTGTCAGGTAACACTTTTATTACAACTTGTCACGGGGGTCTGTATATATGTATATATATACTGCCCTCCATAATTATTGGCACCCCTGGTTAAGATGTGTTAAAAGCCTTAAAATAAATTCAATTTTTATTGCTGAAGCATACTCTCTCTATATATATATATATAAGCATAATACTTTTGTAATGTGTGGGACTGACTGCATTTTGAACTTGATCTTTACACAGCACACACTCCTGACAACTCCTTCATGGGTTTTGTGGCAGAAGAATTGAACCAGACGGAGAGGCTCAACATCCAACGAGAGAAAGTCAACAACATGGCTGTGGTCTACGGCAAGGAGGCCAGCATGTGGAAGGTAGGCATTGATACACAGAAGTACACACATACGCTTATTTCTTTACAGTATCAGTACATGGGGACATACATTCACTATGTCCAAAGGTATTCAGACAGTAAATTCATCTGCTTTAAGGTGCACCCATTGCTGACACAGGCGTTCGGTGCAAACATAGCTTGTATAATCTCCATAGAAAAACATTGCTAAATAGGACAGGACACTCTGGAGCTGAAGCCAAGTCACTACACCCAGAGCCAAGCATCAGCTAGAAGGGGATAAAGCCCTTCAGCATTGGACTGTTAAGCTGTGCTCTCTGGAGTGATGGAGCACTTTCCAGTACCCTTAGGGATGAACTGGAGTGGTTGACATATGGTTACCAGAACCAATCACTGAACACCTCACTAATTCGCTTGTGGCTGAATGCAATCAAATCTGCACAGCAATCTTCCAACATTTAATGTAAAGTCTTCTAGAAGGGCAGAAAGTATTACAGCAGCAAGAGGTGGACAAACTCACATATTAATACTCTTGAGGAGGTGGGAGTCCCATGTAGCTTTAAAAAGCCCTTTACTAAAGCAGAACCACATTGTTTTTGGTGTTGTAAATGTATAAACACACATACACACACACACACACACACACACACACACATACACAAACACAGCAACCAACATCAGACGTTCTCTCATGAATATTTTACCGCTGTGAAACAAAAGTGCAGGATTTATGATCAGCCTCTTCATTTGTCACCGACACTCATTTCAGGGCGCCGCATGATATGGTTTATGCAGAGTGAAGGGCCTCTGAGTGCCACCTCAGTCATGTAAAGGCTCAAGATTGATGAGAACATAATGAGCTCTTTTCACACTGACTGATAGAGTTACAGAGACGCGTGTGTTCTCTCGAGTCACATCTGTTTACGAGCATTATAAACCCGATGTCAATGGCGGCCGCGGTAATAACTCCTTGATGAATTATCCAGCACCTTCACCTGGTAAGTGGTGCTGGATCTGAGCTTGTAACGTGAAGAGGCACTTGTCTCTAAGGAGTGAATATCACTTTACACCCCTGATGACTCGGGTCTTTCTGACAGAGCTTCTACCAAAACGCACAGAGACAGATTGCCTTGTTCTTATCACAGCTTGTTGGGTGCACTGATAGTGTTGAGCAGCGACGGCACATTGGACAGCTTGCAGTAAGCAATGTGACGCTCATTGTGATGAAGAGGGGAGAGCACAGAAGAAAACAGCTTGCAAACATCGACAGAGGTGTCCTCTTCCGCTTCTCTCAAAACCTGACAAACAGACAACTTTAAAGGGCTGACACCATCGAAAACCTGTTATTAGCTTTTGTAAAACAAATAATAATAATAATAAATAAATAAGAGTTGGATGTAATATTCAAACATTGGTAAAGTTTCAAAACATATATTCCCCAGCCCATATAGTGTCAATATGGAGAATAAGTTACTTAACAGCCTGCTCTAAGTTCACCATAGTTGTGATATCTAAACCTTAAAAATATTTGCATATGTTCACCTCACCCATTTTGCCTATAGCAGTTTAGCTCACCCCTTCATACTTTTGAAGTTCAAAAAAATCAAAACACACAGTTACAAAGACAGCTTGTTTGTTTTAAAAAGTGGAGCTCTTGGGGACAGTGTTCAAGCTACTAGACTGACTAGGCAGTGATTGATCTTCTGCTGCCATCCTTAAACTCAGCCCTGTCAGCCCAAATCGCTTCCACAGTCTAGGTGTCGCTTAGCTTCAGTGCTGTGCCATGCTCAGAGGAAAATATCGTTCTTCCTATTTTCTCTTTTTTTCTTTATATCTCCATTTAATCTTGCACTATCCACTGCTCCAGGTAAGTGAGAAGCCTAATCGATTGTTAGATGAAAACAAATCCCACAGCATGTGGCCCAGTGTGCGTGAAATATTTCATCTTTGTTGTAATAAAGAGCAGGGCATAACATGCAGTCGGCAATCTTCATTTAAAAGAAAGATGCAAGGGGCTCCTGTGTGGCGTAACGGAGTGTTGGCCATATCATCTGGGCCGAGTTCGATCCCCTGTGATTCATCAGCAATTGGTGGCTGGTATGATAAGACAGCACAACTGGCTTTGCTCTCTTTGGGCAGGTGGGATGGCCCTCTATCTCTCCTATCACTCAGCAAAATGCTAGCCAACACAGGTGTCTGTTAGCTCATGTAACAGAACTGGGGGTTAGCTCTCCTCTGGCAGGCTATTAAAATGTTTTGCTAGGCATGCTAGAAGGCATGCTAGCCTTTACGCTCCCAGTGTTGGTGGTATCGTGCAATTAGGGGAGTCCTAGCTAATGGGTAGAGCTGGACATGACTAAATTGGGCAGAAAATCAGGAAAAAAAATAAATAAAAACTGGAAGAGCTATGTAATGAATTCACAATGCACTCAACACTTCTTCTGTGAAATGTGACCTGAAAGTAGCATTTTATCTTTATATGTCTATGTCTCAGAGGAAATCACAAGTTAAGGACAATATAAAGCAATTTACCATCTAATCACCATGCCTTTCATGATCTGAAACTGAAAACCTTGAACTGGTGTCAGGTAACACTTGTATTACAACTTGTCACGGGGGTTTGTCTTTCAGAAAGCAAATATCAGAACATTAACAAGGATCTGACGGTGGCTTATAACTCAAAAGCTGGTCAAGCATGAGTCACGATATTTAAGTAAAGGTGTATTGATACGATTTGTGAAACACAGATACACAGATATCAAAAAATAATGCGCTAATTTGTAATGTTGCAAAAATATATATATACTATTTTATTAGGCTTCAGATCTCAAACCTAAACCTAAAAATTGCCAGCAGTCAGATTTTGTAATCCAGCATTATAGTTACTATAGTTTACCCTTAGTAAGTATAAAGAAAGAAGTCAATGAGCAAATATTGTTAACCAACTTCTGACTTGTTGTCAATAGAAGATCAAACTGACCAAAATATTTTTGCACAGACTTTTTTCCCTTCACCAAGAGTGCCAATAATTCTGGATTATTCTTGCTACAGTTTTGTAACTCTCACTTAGATATATCTAGCAAAATTCCTGGTGTATTTTCTATACAGACAGAATGTGGAGGTGGTGTTTCCCAGTGATTTTAGCCTGTCCGAGTCCAGTTCATTAGCAATTTTAAAATAATATTTTTGGCACCTTTTGTTTAAACTCTTATTGTGTGACACCATATAAAACCCATATTTGGTACCCTAAAGAACCTTTCAATGGATTAGATGTTTTCATAAATGAGAAGAATCTTTCAAAAGTTTGGAAGATTCTTAGAAGAACTTTACATTTTGTGGTCACGTTTATGTTACATAAGTTTTCATATATTTTAAAATGGTTCTTTACACTCATTTACATTTGAATGGTTCTTCTATGGGAGTGCTTCAAGAACCTTTTGTGTTTTTTAAAGGTACTATAAAACAAAGCAGAGAAATATTCCCAACTTAAATTAATCCTGTGCAAACTTTCACTGTCATGTTGATAAGATAAGATAAGATAAGATAAGAAAGTACTTTATTTATCCCGAGGGAAATTCTTTTGTCATAAACATGCTCAGTGCAACAAGAGGAATAAAGATAAGACAATAAAGAGTAAAAAAAAAAACAGTAGTAATAGTGCAAACGGAATAACAAAATAACTATAACAAAACAATTAACAAATAACTGTAACAGATATAATAAAATAACAGATTATTAGTTCAAGTGGTTATGAAAAGTGACTTAGTGTTTGTAGCAGCAGGTGATGAGGGGATGAGACTAAATCTGACCAAATCTGAACACTAAAAACACTAAAAAATCTAATAAAAATGTTGTTAAAGTTTGAGAATAGGAACTTTGTCATTAACATTACAGACGTCCTGTAGTAAATGTACATTATGCCTCATGTAAAAATTATCCCCTCCAAGCTGTTCATTTCAGTGCTTATTTATGTTCAGCTGGACTTAAATGAACACTGGGGAGTTTGAGAATAGCTCCAGTGTTGATAGCTTGCAGAGATGCAACTAATTATGAGCAGTTCTTTAGGTGGATATATAGACTTCAAAGATTCTATTGGATTGTTTTATGTGTACCTTAGGGACACTTCTTCAGTGAATGAAAAAAATTCAGTTTAAACAGAACAAAACATGTTGACTAAACATCTCAAATAATGATGTTTACAAATGCATACACTGCTACGGGCACAGATTCGTTTGCTTGATGATGAACATAAAACTACAGTTGTTCAATACAGAGTCACCCATAAATCACAAAACAGAAAGGAGCTTTGGGCAAACGGTCTTCTGTTTCTTGTCTAGCTTAGGCCTTCTTCCTTTACTGTGCTTATAGGAGATACCAGTAAACAATGGCATATGACATGTTATGAGTCATGGATTTGTTAAAGCATCTTGCTATATATACATAATTTGTAGGCTGGCTCACTAACATCCAGTAAGAAGCAAGCATAGACCTGGGCTGTAGATATCACTCCTGAAGGGTTTTTGAAATTCTAGAACTGTTAGAACAGTCTAGAACAGAAATGTGATACTGCATGTGTGCTCCAAAGCTTGTTGTGTTCATAAATGCTGCCTCCTTCTTAAGCAGCGGTCTAGAGGAGATCCACAGAGTTGTATCCCTATAATGAAATCTGTTACACAGGCGAGACATGTTCTCTGCGTTCAACATTCGGAGAGCTTAAGAGCAGTCTTTCATATCAAGACCAGCTGTGTCTTTGACTGTAGCTAACAGTAAAAGTACATTAACACTAGGAGAAAGAATTACAGCTATTCTTAAAATAGTACTTGTTAAAATAATTCAGTACTTTTACTTAAAAGTGTATTTTTTATTTGACTTTTTGCATAATAAAGTATTCAGCGTATCTATTTTGATTTTTAGTATCTATAAAAATCTCATATCTCAAGTTCCAGTATGAGGAACTAGCTTGTTTGCTTGCCATTTTTAATATATTTATTAAATTCATTCTATCAGTCATTTAAAAGACTACATTCTTCCTTTTTTGTCTGCAATCTTCTTTGGCCCACCTCTAAAATGCCTTTTGATTTTTTTTTTTTCATCACCATGTACCAACAAGAGAAAACACACAGCTAGTTCCAGTACCTTCTCTGAATACAATTGCATTCAGAGATGTCTCTAAACTTTACATCATAGACTAGAAAAAGTTCACACTGACTCTAAAGATACCATTTTAGCTAGCTATTAGCAAGCTACTGTAAGATAATGCTTAGGTAATGAATTAACCTACATTTTTAGAAAAAAAAAGTTATTTGAGCAATGCTATAATAAAGAACTTTAAAAAAGTTTGAAGAACCTTTTAAAGGCGGATAGACCACTTTAAGGTTTTTCTTTTTTACTTTTTACTATTACTTAATGAATCAGAATCAGAACACTTTATAGATAATGGAGAAATGCCTTAATGTGGAGGTTCTTTAAACTTTAAGAATGTTCTTTAGTAAAAACTGTGCAATAAAGAACAATTCATAGAAAGCTGTTTTTTTTTTTTTTGGAAACCAAAAATATTTCTTTCAGGGCAGAGTGCCCAGTCTTATCCACAAGCGGCCAGTGGCTTCAGGTTCAGAGTAATCAGAGTAATCGTGTGAGCTACTGCTTGTCTGGAGACATCTGTTCTATGACACTGCACAACGAACCCTTTCCGGCACTTTTAGTTTTACGTATGTGGTGAAATGCTGGTTACTGGACATTCTAACATTCTAATCTAACTTGTAACCCAAAGTAGTTATCTAAGGATTGTTTCTATGAACTATTGTCCTGTTTACTTATATCCATATTAGCAATGTTTTTACTTCTATGCAGCTGAATAAGCACAACAACTGTATCCTTGAGCAAGACACTTAACCCTCAGGTGCTCCAGAGAGATTGTCCCTGTAACTAATGATTGTAAGTCGCTCTGGATAAGGGCGTCTGCCAAATGCCGTAAATGTAAATGTAAATTATAGGATCAGCAGCAGTCATTTCTGGTATTCCCTCTACACTTGCACCCAGGTTATTGTGGAAAGAGAAATAAAGTAAGAGAGGGCGTATGTGTGACTGCAGACGTCTCCTAGCCTCAGCTACGTTTACTCTACTGTAGTGATGGCAGCCTCTTCACAGCCCAGCTCTTTCTTATTCTCTTCTGTGTAAATGTCGCTCATCAGTGCTGTAGTTTCAGATCAATACACCACATGCGGTGACAATGCCAGCTTTCAGAAGACTGACATGACTCGAGTCATATGAGGACCAGCCATTGATTTTGTGAATGCCAGTCCTTTTAGTTGACTGCCTCACGTCTTTCACCAGCTGTCTTATCTCTCCTTCATTCATCTGTTTTGGAAAATTGCTTGGGAAGGTCTGGAAAGGTCTTCCAGTGCTGAGCCTGTCCAGATGTTTTCTTTGGATTCCACTTATCTTTTCATTCAGCACGGGTGGCAAAGTTCATCATCGAGCCTGAATAGTCAAGCACTTTAGGAGCTATTGAATCTGCTGTTAAGTCTGCATAAGTTATTCTATTTAATCAAGGGCAAAAGCCCTTCTCTTTTTCCCTACCTCACCCTGCTAACTCCAGAACACTGTGATATGAGAAAGTAGGTGCAACAATTGCTTTAACTTCACTGTGAATTTTACAGCAAGTAATTATTTAAATGGATAAATTATTTATGCTTATGCATTACACTAAGAGTTTCTTATGTTTGAAGGAACTTTGAACATTCTCAGGGGAAGCAGAGCTCCTTAACGTCCTCAACAGTAGCGATACTTTGGCTGCATATAAAACAAAGTATCTCTAAGATTAATTATGTTTCTGCGTTGCTTCTTGTGTCTTGGGACCGTAGATGTCTCCTTATTGAAAGGAGATTACTGAAAAGGAGAATACAGTGTGTTTCAAAAATAGAAAAATATTTCATTAATGAATGAATAGATATTTCTGCACATAGGCCATTGTCACTGCCACTGTCTTCTAGGTAACACAAAGTAAAGGGCGAAACCATTAGTGCACACACAGATGGTCCTCTTAAAATACAACTAGTGTGATTTCCTGCCTGATAACGCAATAGAAAGTTAACCACAAACTGAATAATTTCTGAACTTTCAATTTGTCCTATAGCTGAGTCTTAGCATTGGCCTTGGCTTTCTAACAGAATACAAATTTGGTGTGTTTGCCTATACCTGCTACGACAGATGAGCTTCTTTTGCTAATTAACTCATATCATCTCTTTAATCAAAGGCTAATGGCTCTTAACATTCAAGGTGAACTTTTAAAACCCCATCTGCCCTTCCACACCGGGCCACCATCCACATAAATCATTGCTGTCCATATTAAGAAGCAATCCATTAAATAGCCTCCTAGAAAATGGAGATGTTAAGTTCCCATTGGCTCTATAAGGTGACCCAGCAGCATTCTCTGCTTTACTTTAGCCCATCAGTGATTAGTGTATCTTCAAACATAGTCGAACAAGGCATGACAGCAAAACAGCTATATTAAACACATTAGCTAATTCAAGCAAGATGTGAGTCATGAAACTGCTTGTTGACTGCTTATTAATAGTAATAAGTTTGATTTACCTTTTACAAACCCAACTTGGTTTACATTGAGGAGGGAAATGAAGTGCTTTGCTATGAAACAATGAAGATGAACAGTGTGACCTTCATTCCTAAACAATTTGAACACTTAACCCTTAGAACTCAGAGAGTATTAGTAAAATCTGAGTTCATCAAATTAAAACAGTGTAAAACAGTCTAAAACCGGTGTTTGCTCTCCTAAACGCTCATCATTTGCTGCACTTTTGCTCGGCGTGCTGCGACTCAGCCACTCTCTGGACCCCCCGCCCTCTGTGGGTTTACCCCACTCACAGTATCTTGAAAGTTCTCCCGGGTTCAAAGTGTTTTTTTCCAAAAATAAAAGAAATTTGGGCATTTCTCTTCTTTATGGGCATTTGCATGTGACGCCATTTTAAATACCCCAGCAGCGGTTGTTATGATTATTACATGTTTTTTAAGTTACGATAAGTTTGGTTCTGCATGACATAGGAACACCAAACAAAGCTCAGCACCTGACACCTTGAGCATTAACACAAACTTCCAAATAAGGAGCTGTTTTGCCATATAACGACAATTTACCATTTGTTGCGCTGCCGGCACAGATCCATGCCGCTCATGTTAAATGGGTTAAAATAGAATTCCATTGATTTTTTCACACTTAATTCATAATTAGATATGCATAATTCATTGATTAAGTCAAGGTCATTCAGAATGTGTTGTTGTGAAATGCTCCATTGCAGAAACATTTACCTGGTGTATAATAGTGCTGATAAGAACTAGATGTCTTTAGCATGTTTTGCCTCTTAATGCTCTTTCCAAGAAAGTTTTTTTTTTTACGTGAAGTGGTTCCAAAATATCGCCTGATGTCAGACATACTGTTTTATAATAGCTTTGAGGCTTTTGGCCTAAAATATATTTTTAAAAAGGGTTAATGCAGGGTGTTGTAAGACAATTTTTTTTTAGGATTTACCATTGTTTTATTATTATCAACACTACATATAAAAACTCGGGAGACATATGTAGGTTAACTGGTCATTTTGGATAGGTCTACATAGTGCTGGAGATAAGGCTGCCATAGATGGCTGTATTAATGTTGAAGACATCACGACCCCTGGTTCCTATTATCACCAATGCAAAGAACTCTTAGCCGATATGTTTATCATGTACTATTTCACCTTTTTTTTTTTTGTTATTTGTGTTGCACCACGGTCTTAGAGGATCATTGCTTCATTTCACTATGTACTCAGTTACTTGACCTACTTAAAATATTCAATTTAATATACACTCTGTGGCAGCATGTATCTATCCATCATGATCATGTAATATGCTATCAATGTAAGAATGGAAATGTACTAGTTAAACGCACATAGCTATATGCTGCATGTGCTTTTCACAATGGATATACTGAGATGTTCTAAATGTGGGACACTGTATTCTCTGTATTCGTGAACAAATTGAACACAAATGTAAGATTCAAATTTGTATTTTATGGTCATTGTGAAAAGGAATAAAGGAATAAAACCCTTCTGGTGATGTACCGTGAAAGTCAGAGGAAATTTGAAAACTGTAAGGGCTTTGGGGTGATACATAAGGGCAGGCTTTTTGAAATGTTTGAAACTGTAGTGAATATTCATGGATAAAAACACAACAAGTGTACAAAATCATGAATTCTGTCAAACCAGTGAGGCTGAGGGATGCAATATTACAAAACATGACCAGTAACATATTAAATTATTTTAGACCATTTTAGACCAGAATGCCCCTTTAAAAAGGATCCGTTTTTAACTTTTCTAACTATTTGTTGAAATTTGCAATTGAGAGATCTGGGGTTTTTTTTTCATTCTTTCCCTAAAAGTGAGATGTTTTGTGTAATAACCCATTCAAAGGGAGGCCTCATTAACCACCACTAATATTTTCACTTCCCCAATCCTGCAGGGTAAAGAGAAGTTCCTTACCATCTTGCACCGATACATGGACATCCATGGAACAGTCTACTATGAAACCCAGCGGCCTCCAGAAGTCCCTGCCTTTGTCAGGAATCATGGGCTTTTGCCCCAGCATGAGCTCCAGCAGCTCCTTAGAAAGGCCAAGGTACTTTTAGCACATTGTTGATTTTTCACTCGTGCTTTAGGCGCTTGTCTCACTGTGCATCTCTACAGTTTCATGTACAGTAGGGGCAATTAGGGAGAGTTACATTAGCACTCTGTAGTCGACACTATACCAGTTTCTGCCTTCTTGTATTTCCTATTACTGTGCAATTTGTTCTCAGCTTTTCGTAGGATTTGGTTTTCCTTATGAAGGTCCTGCCCCTTTAGAGGCCATAGCCAATGGCTGCATTTTCCTGCAGCCCAAATTCCATCCACCGCGCAGCTCTCTCAACAACGAGTTTTTCAGAGGCAAGCCTATGTCCAGAGAGGTGAGTTCAAGGCCGTAAATCCTGAAGCTTTGTATTAATTATTTGGAACCTAGAAAATTACACAGGAATCATTTTCTACAGGTACCTGCAACTAAACTCTTCTTTAAATTAGTGATTCTACTATTGAACAGTACTGTATTTAACATACTGTACATATATTCTGCACACAGCTATTAATTTAGCTATCTAAGCTTTTTTCGTCTTGTTTTATCAGGTGTCATCTCAACACCCCTATGCTGAAGAATACATTGGAAGACCCCATGTCATCACAGTAGACTACAACAATTCAGAGGAGGTTGAGGCAGTCATTCGTGAAGTGCTGAAAGCCAAGGTGTTCTTTAATCAGTAATCTTCTTATTAAGACACTGTTGGCCAGATATATGTAGGAGTCCAGGCACAGCGCAAAAATGAGCGGCATTTGATTTACTATTACAATACAAACTGTGCATAGCCCCGCCCAGGTGCAGGTTTTAAAAGTGAGGTGCAGGTTTTAAACATCAGACAAACCAGAAAATGAAAGTTTAGTTATGAAGACAGAGTTATTAATGAATGAAGTTCATTTCAACCAAAGTATTCTACAGGGGTTAATTCTACTCAAGTATAGTTTGTGAAAAACTGCTTCCGCATCACAGCATATTCTTGTCAGCGTCTTCTGACAAATGAACATCTGATCCCAAGACATTAAACAGTTATACTCTTATGCTAAACATTCTTTCAGCTCGTGTTTGAGAATCTCCCCACTTTCTTTAACTGCTGTTGTTAAAGGTAGTCTCTCAGCAACATGTCTTTTGAGACCTGAATGCAAATTTACACCTGGTTTTAAGAGGGGGAGGAAAATTGGTGCAAAATCCATTCACTATGAGCTGCTCAAACTTTATTAAATCAGGTGAATATGTAATCAATGACACATGTAGTATCTCCACCTAGTTTTTGCATAATCCTCTCGAGTTTGACGCAAATCTCCTTCAAATGCATATGCATGAGGGAGAGAAGCACATTTTGTGTTTCACCCCATGCACAGCTTGTCCACTAGTTTTGTAAATAGCACAAAGGCAGAATGCATCCAGTTTGGGCCTAAAGTTCCGCTAAAAGGTTAATACATTAGGCCCTGTGTATCTTACAGTGAATGGCAATTTTATTGTAGGTGCTTGCTCTGCTTTCGGCAAATCCAGACAGAATGCTTTTGGACTGTTATCTCCACCACTCGCCATGGTGCTATTGGTGAGGGTGAAGGGTGGATTGCCCTGCTTGAACTGTGGGTGCTCCCGGGTTCACATGGCTTGCAGCCAAAGCTCATGCTAGTTCACCACACTCCACATATTGTCCTGCTGGAGAAAGGCCAGTGGCATTAATCACTCCAAGAGTCTTCAATCTGTCTCCTCCCTAACCAGCAGGCACGATCAATCAATCGCTCCCCGTCAAGCATGACTGCTAGCGCACCTTCCTGGAACGTGCAGATAGGCTGCTGCTATAACTCCAGCCAAACGCAGCAGCTCATTGCAGTTGAGTGACAAATAAAGCATATTTCAGAAAAGGCAAGCTGTTTCTTTGGTGCTAAACACATTAGGAAGACAATTGTACCCGCCAAAGTGGATCAGTTGTTCAGGGGTTTCCGTTCAATGGAAGAGCAACTGTGGGCATCTCATGCTGCAGTAGTAATGTAATAGTAATAATTAAGTCATCCTTCTACATTTCACTGCTAATAACTTATTAGCATTCCTAATACAATTTACAGCTTGTTAGATTGCATAATGCATGTATTGTGCAAATCAATACACAGATGTGTTTTATTCCAAGTCAAAACTAGCTGAAATGACAAATTATTTGTAACAGTAATATAGCGTATGGCTTGTTTGACTGCATAACACATGTATGCTGCTGATCAGTGCAATGCATAGATGTGTGTTTAATTCAAAGCATAAATGGGGCGACTAAAGCAGTTGAGTTTATCACTTTTGTTTACTTCAGTAGCTACTCAGTAATTACTCATTTGTCCTAACATAATTCCTCAGGACACTCCAATAATTCTTTTGCTATGGCTTCATAATTAAGTCCATACCATGCATCTGAATGCAGATGGCATTTCAGCATTATTTAGAGCTTTTTCTACCCTGGAAACCCTTTTAAAGTGCATGAAATATGCATTTTATTGCCAGAAAACAGGTTTGATTTGTAAGCCAGTGGAAAATAGCTAGACTGCATACTTTGCATCTATTGTGCAATAAGAGTGGCTGTAATCATTCATAAGCATATTCCATGGAGTTTTGCAAAAATGTTCAATATGTTCAAAATAGGCTCAGACTGCAAAGCAGGAAAATGAAAATGAGGAAAAACAGAATCATTAGAGTGAATGTAATTTTAACACGTCACTAGCTTTGTGACGGGGACAAAAGCAAGCGCAATCTCTCCCTGGAATCTGTTGGAGAATCTGCATGAAACTAGTTGTGGCCTCATGGGCTGATTAATAGCACTACATTTGCATATTGATGGAACAAACGAATAACTGAACACCAGAAGGAAGGATTTGTCAGACGAAGACACAGAGTGCTGTGGCGAGTGTACTGCTTGGAGTGTTATAGCAAATGGCTAAAGAAATCAGCCCCTCCATCAATATTTATCAATATGTGCAATATCGATTTAGATGTAGATTTGCAGGAGATTACATTAGGACCACATTCTCCTTTTTCCATTTGATATAGGATTACGTTCACTGCTGGTTATCTAATCTATTGCTGGCAAAACTGATTTCACTCTAATTTCAGTCTAAATGGTTGTAGTTTGAAAGTAATTTAACAAATAGGAGGCTGTCTGCTATCATCTAAGCCCAAACAGTCTGCAGGGTGAACACACAATTGTATGTTTTGAATACTAATGGTCCACAGTTAAATCACATTGTTGCTGTCAGAGCAAAACCTTGTATCTCCTTTTTTTTTTTTTTCTTTTTCAAAAAAGCACCAGCAGTCAAACACAGTGTCACACTAAGTCATGATGAACAGGTCAATAGAAATAGTTTGAAACGATTTAGAATGAAAACTAGTTACATAGATCTTGAAAGCTGGGAATGTTTTATTTTTTCCCACAGCATAGTTTAGTTTAATAATGACATGCAAATGAGCCTCAGTATTCCACATTGTGATTTCGGCTTACTACTATTTTATCTTTGGTGTGTGTGGTTGTATATGCACAGGTAGAGCCCTTCTTACCGTACGAGTACACCGTTGAAGGAATGCTAGAAAGAGTAAATGCTTACATCCAGCATCAGGTATGCTTTTCTTGCAGTGTTCACACACACACACACACACACACACACATACAGTACCATTCTAAGGAGCCCAATGCCTGGAACTCATTTTATTTATCAGTTATGAAAAATTAATACAGCTGTTGTCAAGGTTTAATTCCCAAACATAATCATGCATTCATATTCACTGACGCCATATTGTCTCAATATTTGCATGTCCTACAAACATTTTTGTTTGAGAATTTACTTTATTTCTGCTTTCTGAGAGATATCTGACAGTATGCCTTGTCTGTTCCCTTTGTGAATATTTCAAAAGCTGGTTCAGTGTGACGGGTATCTGGTAATCCCTCCTATCCAAACGAGATGGACTTCCACAATAGCTGATATGGCTCAGTCACTGAATTCTTGAATAAAAGCATTATTGAGGATAAACTATGAAATGCAAACAGTACTTGGTGATGCACTCAAATGTTTTATATCCTACTACCCACAAACACAAGCCTGCACATTATCTATTTAGATGATTTTAACATACCAGAGAGGGCTGGACTTTCCTCATTTTTTTCTTTCTTCATCCAAAGGACTTCTGTCACCTGGACAGACCATTTCCCACAGCCAACGACTCCAAGCTGTGGCCAGGGAATCCGCCTAGTCCTTTTGTCCTCCCGCCCAACGCTACGGTTGTGATGTGGGCTTCAAACGTTACAGCTCCAGCCTCCTGGCCCCCACTTAGTGCCCTCAGGCTGCTCCTGGCTCGTGAGGCCTTCTCATGTGTGAAGGCATGCCAGGACTCAGGCCTAGTTTGTGAGCCTGCCTTCTTCACTTTCATCAACAACATGGAGGCCTTTAATGGGTAAGAACTTAAGAACTCCAAATTAAATATAAAGCATCTATATAGGACTGTAAATTTGCGTGTGATGGTCATTTTGGCTGTTTGCTAACACCTAGATGCTACTTATTTACAGTTTACTAGTCTGGAGCTGGCATTTCTTCCCATTCCAGATGCTAGAAGAACCAAATAAACAGTTAGATCTGGTAACTTAAAACACAAGGATACAAAGTGTAATTGATGTGAAGCACTACTAATACTTAGCATTCCTCTCATTCATCTCTACAGCCTAGCAAGTATCTTATCATTAGTCTGATAAAGTGAATGCTCCATATATTATTAAACAGTAGCTGCACTGCAAATCCAGCAGAATCCAACATATCTTACGTTCACCTATTGACACAGGGTGTGTGTAGCGTAGTTTCAGGTCTTTAGCTTCGTAGTCATGCGAGTAATGCACACAAAAGCCACAGAAATACCCTCTCCTGGAGAAATGTCATTTACTAAGCATGAGTGAGTCAGTGAATGACTGTCAGAATCTAAAAGAAAATTAATTAATTAATTAATTAATTCAATTCAATAAATAAAGAAGGAAAACCTACCATGTATATATGTATCCAACACCTCTCACTAGCAAATCTAGACAAATACTATAGGCTCAATACACTTTTTAGAGTATATCATCGAGAACACTGAACAGTATGTACCAAAAATTAAAAGGGGTTTAGACCTATTACAAATCACAAATAACAACAATCAATATATAGTATTTTCATAAACTGCAAAGTAACTAGTACTGATCATATGCCAGCACACTATGCTATTGTCACTTTATAAAGTGATTGTTCCTCCTGTACCTTTTGTTAAATATTTGTACTCACTTTCATAGCTGTTTTTAAAAGGCAACATCAATATCCCAAACCTGAACAAATGAAAAAAGTCTATATCATGAGAACATCTTCAAGAATCATGTCACCTCTAAAACAGTTTATGTATGTGTGTCTCAATTAGGCTGGACGTCCAGTGCGAGGCTCTGGAAGCAGAAATGAACCATATTTTTCCAGCTGTGGCTGTAAAGAGGAGAGAGTGTTTCCTACAGAAGGAGCCTCTCCTGTTCAGCTGTGCTGGGGTCAGCACCAAGCACCGGCGCCTCTGTCCCTGCAGAGACTACCTGTCAGGCCAGGTGGCGCTGTGTAGAGACTGCCTATGAGCTTACCATCTAGGTCTGGTAATGTCTGTGGTGCACGCTGACCGGTCCTGGGTCAGGTCAGGCGATAGCCTTCCCAGCAATAGGATTAACAGGGTCAAGAGGCTCCTGGACTGAAGCCGGTCATGCCAGTCCTGAAGGCCAGTGGATCTCTCTGTTCATCTCTGTGCTCTAGATCGGGTGGAAGAAGCAAATCCTACTGATGCTGGACAGTAGGAGCCTCAGCTTGGACCAGCTTCCGGAAGTGAACTGCTTAGTAGAGTACAAAGTTCTTTAACCTTTTTTATGTTGACGGCAAAAAATGGCTATTTCTCATGATTTGATTGAGTACTGATAAATCCAGATGCTAAGACTGCATTGATTATGGACTGAAAGGAAATAAGATGAAGATGAATACTACTGGTTGTTTCAAGAGTACACTCAAAGAAATAAATAACTGTGTTAACCTTATTTAATTTTGTCATCAATACAGTCAGCATATATGGATTTGTCAACTCAACATAAAATGCAACAGCAATTAGTGGTGGCATATTTCAAGTTAAACAACCCCTTTTGTTTTTTTTGGTTTTGGTTTGCTTAGTTTTTTTTTGTTTGTTTGTTTGTTTGTTCCTATTTTTTTGTATGTATGTGAGCAAAGTGGGCAAAGGTGCACAATTCACTCCAGTTTTATCCTAGTTTTTAAGTCACTGCAAGGCCAAGAGCACTTGGCACGCAACAAAAATGGCAGCATCTTCTGTCAATTAGCCAGCTCTAGACAGGACAATGGCACATAGAAAGGTCACGTTTCACATACAGAAAAGAGCAGCTGCTTTGTGTAGAACATCTAAAATCAGCTTATGGTGCTCTTGGCTTATTTCTTTCATAAACATTACAAGATACAGTGTGAGGAGAATGTAATTCAATCCCACTAGAGGGCTTTGGCATGCGGTTACTTGAAATCAAAAACAAAGGAATGCACTTTTTTGTAATTCATGATCAGTTCAGTCAGTCTAGGACCACTTGTTTATTTACAGATAGATTTAAATAACAGCCATGAATTTGACAAGTATATTTTTTTACTGCGTAGTGTTTTGTGCTCCAATCCTCTATCTGGAACTTCAGGCCTGTTTTATTTTTTTTGTTTTTGTTTTTGTTTTTGTTTTTTAATGGTTAGTCATTGTGAAGTCAATTCAAACATTGACATTACAGGAGGAAGTTGAAGAATAAAAAATGGATTTATTCAGTAGTGACTTCGACAAAGTTACTTCATTCATTTTTTTTCTTTTTGCCAGTCGACTCAAAGTTTAGACATGCATCATAAAGAGTTATCACAAAATCTGAAGCTCTGCAGCAGTGTGTGTGTGTGTGTGTGTGTGTGTGTGTGTGTGTGTGTGTGTGTGTGTGTGTGTGTGTGTGTAAATTATGTCCTGATTTTTATAAATTGTTTATTGCCCCAGCCCTGCTATTCAGTATATTATCGGAGGATCACTTTTTAATGGTGAGATTACATACTGCTGTTGAGAAATCATTGTTCAGCACCTCATAGCAGAGCAGGTGATAGTACACCTCCTTGATGAACACATCTTGCCATGGTGGGAGGTCAGAGCTACTATTATGTCCTAAAAGCATGCCAATGTTTCTAATAATGTGTTTTCATTGATGTTTAGGGTTTGATGTACATGAACATCGGGGCTTCATGTATGAACGCTTATAAAAAGAAAATTCGGTTTATTCCACCACTGTGACAGATGGCAAAAGTTGAGGAAATTTAACTCTTGATGGAATATTTTAAGCTTACCACTGCAATCAGAAGAAAGTTGCCTGACAACAGTGGAATATCTTGTTTGCCATCACCATTTACTGCCAACATGCAAACACAGCAGTAGAGGCTGTAGAGGTGCATTAGTTTACACACCTGGATTGTTTTAGATATGTTCTCAATAAGAGAATTGTTTTCAAAACACAAAGGAACTCATATGAATTCACCATTTAAGGTTTTAGTTCATTTAAACAGAATACTACACCCATAAAAATGGCTGATGGTGAGTAAAACCTTCATTGAGACCAATTACCTGGTTTCGTTTGCATGCTGCTAATTGTTAATAGTCATACTTAGCAACATTAGCATTTCTTGGTGAAATGTTCCTTTAAGTTGAGAGGTTACTGAGGCCACTCTACCAACATAAATTTGAATAATTTACTAAAATGTTATTGTTTGTCATGCAGTTCCTCTGTATTCTACTTTTTTCATATGCACAAAAAGATCTGAACAGAATGTACAAAGTGGTTTCATATGAAATGAATAAAATATGCTAATTTTGAACACATCTTTAAATAACAGTGTCTTCTTTCTGAGTCATATAATATAAATAAATCTGATATAAATATACCAACTGCACCTTGGAAGTTCACACCAGAGAGTAAATATGTCCAGTAAAGTGCAGGTCCATGAAAAAAACCTGAAAATTCTTGTCAATTGTTGTCAAATATATCTATGGTTTTACAGTTTCTGTGTTCTTTAGCTGTAGAACATGTTCAGTATGTTAATACACTGAAATATACCATAATACTTACAGTGATTTGCTACGGTAGCACATATACTAAAATTGGAACCATACAGAGAAGTTTAGCATGGCCTCTGCGCAAGGACGACACGCAAAATCATGAAGCGTTCCTTTTTTTTTTTTTTTTTGGGCAGCTGGTAGCCTAGTGGTTAGGGCGTTCACCCTGTGATCAGAAAGTTGTGGGTTCGAATCCCGAGACTGCTAGTGGCACCTCTGAGGCACCCTTGAGCAAGGTACCGTCCCCACACACTGCTCCCCGGGTGCTGTGTTCCTGGCTGCCCGCTGCTTCACTTGGTGAATGGATTACATTCAGAGGGAGAATTTTGTGCTGTTCACACTGTGTGCTGTGGTGTGTTCACATATGACAGAATGGTCACTTTACTTTAACTTGAGGCTACAGAATTACAGTAAAATGTCTTAGTTATGACTTTGCTGGTAACTAAGCTGCCAGTAACTTACTTTCACAGGATTATTAGTTGATTACATGAGTGTTATAACTGGTTAGTCACTTTGCATGCATGGCGGTGTAGTCTGTCTTTGCAATGTGAAATGCCGTAGTCACTTGTGTTTGTTTTGCTGCTATAAAGCCATTTTTTCATGTGTAGTATTGCAGTCACCACTGTATACCTGATCATTCAGTATGGGCAAAATTCTGAATTTACCTTGAGGTTAAGAGGGAATAATGTCAAGGTAACATGCTACTCTTCTGTGAAGACTTTACATTAGATGTTGGAAAATTGCTGTAAGGATTGGATTGCATTCACTCACAAGAGCACTAGTGTTGTCAAGTCTTTATGTTGGATGATTAGTTCTGGCTCAGAAAAGCCACTCCAACTCATCCCAAAGGTATTGGATGGAATTCCATCACTCCAGAGAAAACAGGGAGCTTTACAGCCCTCTTGCCAACACTTGGGGCATGCATGGTGACCATAGGCGCTTGTATTTTCTATGGAAATTACACAAGCTGTGTGTGCGCAACTGAACACCTTAGTCAACAACACAGTAGCTGAACTGTAGCAGGCTTACATAGCGTTCTGAATTGTATCACATTTCCAAGTGTTTTCATACTTGATTCATAGCACAGTGTTTTTAATGACTTGGAGCATTAATACAGAACTTAGTTATTGCAAGGCAGTCATTGATTTGAGCATATTGAGTATTTTACAACTCAGATTTCTGACTAAGATCAAACAGGCTTAGACCAGAACCATCTGTATTATGATAGCAAATATAACAATGACAGTTTATGTTTCGTAATGTGTGTAAATGATTATTGAGCATTCCTGCAGTAAACAGGTAGAATCACAATTAAAAGCCCCATAAGAATTTCGAGGCCCCTGGCCTCAACTAAGTTTGCTTTACCGGAACAAGTCCTAATATTAAAGCATCCCAAATTTTCATAACCAGACTCTGTGTTTTGTAATAGTTCTATAATTCCAGTTCTTACTTTTATCATGCTGTTGACTCTTGCATGCAGTAAGCTGCAAATGTTTGTCTTGTTTGTCTTGAAGAACTCTATAGTAAACTGTTCTTGACTAGTGTGGGATGGATAGATTATTCAAAACCCACCAAAATCTTCACAAACACACTTGATTATTCTGGTACAGATCATGAAATTCAGTCATGGAATAATAGGGAAATTCCAGCTTTAATTCATACTCCTCCATGGCTACTCCATCACATTGAGTGATCATAGCATGCATAACAGACCCTGTGCGATTTAAAGTTTTACATTTCAGTGGTCGAGAGAGCATGACATCTTAGGTCAAAAACAAAGGGCAAATTGCAAACAGTTTGCAGTAGGACCTTGAGCATAAGTTTTCTTGTTAAAGAATACTTTTTTAAATTAAAAATACAATTTTGTAGCATATCAATTCATCTTACAGACCTGACTAAAGCTCTGAATGTTTACAAATACAGGGCTCACTGGAGAGGTGAAAGATTTTTTTTTGCTGTCAGCACTGTATTTAAAACTAGCATTTAATGATTTTATGCAGAATGAAGTGTTTCAGTTGAGAATCCATTAGAATCTATTAGTAAATAATAAAAAAAAAAATTGGGGTCCTTTTATTTACTTATTGTTTATAATGTTTGCACAGTCAGAAAAGGAGCGGTTCAGGATACATTTCACTGTGTGTTGTACTTGTATGACTATGCATGTGACAAATAAAGAATCTTGAATCTCTTGAATCTCGAATCTTGAATTTGTTGTAATCCCATCCTACCCACCCACTACATGCCTGTCAGTTTAGGGTTTTTTTTGCAGTGAATAATATTATTGGTCCATCCACAATGTTCCAGCTTTACAAGCAGACCAAGACATCTAAACACCATAAGATAGACCAATATTGACCCGCTGTTGTAAATGCTGCATGTAAACACTGTTAATGTGGAACTTTTTCAGACCTCACAAGATTTACAACATTGATTTCTTTCCTCTTCTGTTGCCTCCTGCCTACGATGAAATATATCAAATTACAATTTCCCAGCCCAAAAAAGAGAAAACATCTGATGTGGGATTTGAGAACTTGCCCAAGCATATGCTATGGAAATGATGTGGGTTTGCTCTGAGATGAGGAAGCTTGCATTATTAATAGTACTCATAGGAGGTTTGCTGGGATGCTTCTGCCTGGGAGGGTTTCACTACTGCCAGATTGGAATATCTGCATTCAGTCTGATAGCTAAATAAATCTCAAAACTCACCTACATATCTATTCACCTCTCTACTTTTCAATCCCTCTCTCTCTCTCTAGTGCCAGACCATGTTTTTGGCAGGTAGAGAAAGCAGATGTTAAAATAAGGGTGTGTGAGCAACTGCTGAGGAAGAGAAGAGGAAAGAGGATGTCTGAAAACTTTGACTTCAAAAGAGACTGCAGCCCCAGCTTCAGCTAAAGTCCTGTAATGTCCTGTCAGGTCCATCAAACTTGTTATCTTACAGTAAGACAACCATCTTATCCCACGCGAGCCTCAGTGGGTCCTGGAGGCGCTTGTGTCAAAACAGAAGCTTGAAAGTATCTAGTAAGACAGGGATTACTTTCAGTTTCCCTGAGGGCCAAGCTTACTCACTCACTCACTCATCAAGTCACATCTGAAAGCATATATAAAGCCTGAATGGTGTTTTCAGCCTAAACTCCTACTGTTAATTACAAATGACAGTAGTTTAAATGTGTTTCCCTTAACTTAGGACAAAACACAAAAATTGCTGACTAGCAACTGTTAAGAGCAGTAGGTTGGTTGCTGAACTGCATGAATAATTCTATGAAATATGTGACTATATGACATTGAATTCATAACTACAACCACTACACTCTAACAATAAAGATTAGAAGATTACAAAACCTTTTTACATAAAGGTTCCTGGTATTTACGGGTGATCTGTTAGAAGCTTTTGAAAACGGAGCTTCATCACTACATTGGTAATGTATTCATCTATTTGGAAAACTAGTTTACAACCCTATTTGGACTGGATTCAAATTTACATGGGGTAATCTGGTCTTTTACAGATGCTACCCAGTGATTTTATTTTCATCCAGATCAGCCATGCCAGTGCTTTTCTTCCTCCTACCATAAGAAACAGGCTGAATTACCTATTGTTTTTCACCAAACTCACCGATCATTTTAGCCTCATCTGGATAGACATCTCTGTTATTTTCCAGACAGGTTTCCAGAAAAAAAGGTTTTTGGCCCCTACTGCTCACTGGGTTACACATTTTCCAAATCATAAAATGATGCATGGCTCTCTAAAGCACTGGTCTTCAAACTGGTCCTCAGGGCACCCCAGGCGGTCCACGTTTTTGATCCATTTGTATGCTTTAAGTGTAAGGTTGGAGCAAAAGTGTCTGAGGAGCCCTGAGGACTGGTTTAAAAATCACTGCTCTAAACCAGTTTCTTGGTCTTGATGGTAAAACTTCATCTCTATCCTCTTTACACTTTGCAGCATTAACAGGAGGAAAAAGGCACTTAAAAATATTTGAAAAGTGAGATCTTGCAGGCTGATTAAAGTAGAGTTTATAATGTTAGTCACGGTATGCAGCATTACTTTATTTTCATAATATCATAAACTACTAATTTCCCATGACCATACAACCAAACACCTGAATACAATTTTGTACAAGATGGTACAATGCATCAAAATATATCACAGTGCAAAAATGTGACAATATGCATTATGGACTTGTGACAATGAATCACAGAATAAATCTTTGCCACAATAATAAAAAAAAAAACAAGTATTGAGTCACAATGGAATACAGTCTTCATTTTTCAATATTTAATTGTTTTCAGCCATACATAGATGGAAATATTGTGTTATCGTACCGTGAACCATGAGTCATCTATCAAATCGAATCATAAATTCACTGAATCATTACACTCACAGTACAAGTATAGCTCACTAAAAACTCACATCATTCCTTTTAGTTCTGTCCAGATGTGAGAGTTTTACCACTGAGAAGACGTGTAAAAATGTTATTGCAGACGCCCCACTGATAAACTAATCTAAATTCAAAGAAGGCTTAGGTGTGCTGTCATTTGTCAACATCAGTTATAGGGACACTTTTGATTTCCTCATAAGAAGTGTTTATTTTTCATAAACCTCCAGCACATCATCTGAGTGTGGGGTTCCACACTTGACATTATTAAAGGCTTCAGAAAATTTACAAGTTTTGTAGCACAAATTAAAATTGTAGCTCTGAGATAAAAAAATAAAAAAAATAGAAGATAATACTTCTAAATAGCATCAGCCCTAGCAAGTGGAATAATTTGTCATTTTAGCAGTGAAAAAAGAGCAGCATCTGAAAGTTTTAATATTTGTTTTATAAAAGGTAAAAAGTTATTTATGTGGATCTCAAACAATTCAAAATTTATAAAAGAGAAAAAGTAACTACAACACCAAGAAAGTATGAAAGCAGTTTCATTTGCAGTTTTTAAGAAATTTTAAGAAAGGAAGTGAGATGTTTATTAAAGTAGAGTGGCCCGCGTGAACACACCACAGCACACAGAGTGAACAGTGTGAAATTCTTTCTCTGCATTTAACCCATTCACCAAGTGAAGCAGTGGGCTGCCAGCGACGCAGTGCCTGGGGAGCAGTGTGTGGGGATGGTATCTTGCTCAAGGGTACCTCAGTGGTGCCACTAGTAGTCCTGGGATTCAAACCCACAACCTTCTGATCACTGGGGCAACTCCCTAACCACCAGGCTCTGTGTTTTGTGAACTGAAATGCACGCAGTCTTTTAAATGTGCTTAATGCGTCTAAGCAAATTCTTGAAATTTGGTGCCGTAGTATTCTCTCCAGACCTGCCATTTGTCTTTAGAATATGCATAGAGAACATGAGCACTTTGTTTAGAGCTGCACTACAGACATCTGCCTAGTACAACCTAGCCAACTCATGGTCATGAAGTTTTTATTACAGAATTTCCTCACTTTCTTCATTGGAGGCTGCATTATGTTATTTCTAGTGCGTAAACCTATGTGTTTCAACCTTTCATCTTGCTTGAAACGAAATGATAGCTCAGTATGGACACTTAGCACTCGTCTGTAGAGAGACGAACCATTTAATGGCTGCAAGCTTCAGAGACACAGGCCATGACTACTCTGTTTTACTAAATATATTGGACATGCCTCAAGTCTCAAGTCTCAAGTAGGTGTGTATTGTCATTTCATCCGTATAGACAGTCACAGTGAAATGAAATAACACTCCTCCAGGACCACGGTGCAACACAAAGAACAAAAACAGAATACAACAAGACTACACAAGTGTGGGCAGGAGAGAACTACAAGAAAGGGTGCAAAAACACACAAGAGCAACAGCACAATAATATACAGGACAAGACAACAAACAGTGCAGTCAACAGGAGTAGTAACATTATTAGGGTGGATGAATACAGTATAATGACATGCTGCATTCTAGCAGCAGAATCATTAAGTGTGCAAAAAATGCAAAGCAATGGAAATATTTGAGGCAGACAATAGGTAATAAGTAATTATGCAAAAATAGCATCAATAGGAGCAACAGGATTAGAAAAAAATGTTTAATCTTTAATGGTTTGCATCATTAAAATATTTGTACATTTCATCTGTTGTTAAACACATAGAGCGCATTTACTTGCACTCTAAGCAGTAACTGCCAGAACATATGGTGCATCATTTGAGGAATATTGTTTCATTCTAGACTAGGCAGACTTCTATATCTAACTATCTGTCTATAGATAGATATAGATATCATCTCATCACGCAATTGTCTCATTATGTTTCAAAACTACCACAATACTTCTAGTCCCGAAGAAATCTACTGTAACCTGTCTGATTGATTACTGTCCCGTAGCATTCACTGCTGTTATTATGAAGTGCTTCCAGAGGCTCGTCATGAACCATTTCAAAGCCAGCCTCCCCAGCACCTTGGACCCTCTCCAGTTTGGTTGCCACCCTAACCGGCCCACTGGAGATGCTGTATCAACTGCACTTCACCTATCACTGACCCATCTGGAAAAAGAATACTCATATGTGAGAACGCTGTTCATTAATTTCAGAAGCCTTCATTACCATAATCCCACAGAGGCTGGGTATGAAGCTGAGAGTGTTGGGCCTGAACACCTCCCTCTGCAGTTGGGTTTTAGACCTTTTACCAAAGAGGCCACAATTGGTTTGCATTGGCACCAGCACCTCCGACATCATCACACTGATCATCACACAGGTAAACCACAGGGCTGTGTTCTCAGCCCATTGCTCTTCACTCTACTAACCCATGACTGCTCTGCACAGTTCAGCACTAATCACTTCATAAAATCTGCAGATGATACAACAGTAGTGGGTTTCGTTAACAACAAGGACGAGACAGCATACAAGGCAGAGGTGACAAAACTTGCTGTCTCTTAACATGGACAAAACAAATAATGATTGTGGGCTTCAGGAAATCATGCAGTGATCACTCTCCACTCTCCTTCCACGGTTCCACCAACAAGAGGGTCAGCAGCACCAAATTCCTGGGCATCCACATCTCAGACGATTCACCTGGTCAATCAACATCTCCTCCTTGGCTAAGAAAGCACGATGGTGTCTTCACTTAAGAAAACATAAGAAATCAGAATCAGAATCAGAATCGTGTTTATTGGCCAAGTATGTGAGCGAACACATACAAGGAATTTGATTCCGGTTGATGGTGTCTCTCAAGCACAGCAACAACAATATGTAAAGATACAAAGATACAATGAATATACTGAGCAATATAATATACAATAATGTACAATCTACAATATGAATACGTAATCTGGATTTATATTTATAAATATAAAGATAAATGTTAACAGATGTATATAAGTATTATTTGTACATATAATATGTTTATACTATTTATAAATGAACAATACAATATAATAAACAATCTAAATCTTATATACAAAAAAATACAAGGATTACAGAAATATAATACCACAGAGTGTACATAAAGTGCGGGTGGTCCTGGTCTGCAGGCTTCTATATCTCTATATCGTCTGCCAGAGGGCAGCAGGTCAGAAAGTCTGTGTCCAGGGTGTGAGGGATCTTTGATGATTTTCCCTGCCTGTTTCCTGGTTCTTGAAGGTCAGATTACCTTCACCCATCCTCACTACATTTTACAGAGGCACCAAGTGTCTTAACCAGCGGCATCACAGTCTGGTTTGGGAGTTGCAAAACCTTCTGCCAGATAGAAGGAGGGAAAAGAGGGTGTGGGAGGGGTGTGTGGGGTCATCCACAATGCTGGTGGCTTTGTGGATTCAGCATCTGGTGTAAATGTCTGCAACAGAGGGGAAACAGACTATGATGATCTCAGCAGTCCTTACTATCCTCTGTAGGGTCCGGTGATCTGATGCGGCACAATTTCCGTATCATGCCAGGATACAACTTTGGAGAATGCTCTCTGTAGTCCCTCTGTAGAGGGGAGGGGGAGAATTCTTGGAAATGGAGCTGGTGTTGAGGGTCCATGTGAGTCACCATCTCTTTTGTTTTGTCCACATTCAGAGGTAGGTTGTTGTTTCTGCACCAGTCTGTTAGCCATTGCACGCCCTCGCTGAACACCACCTCATCCTTCCTGCTGATTAAACCCACTGTGGTCATGTCATCAGCCTGACCTTTCATGTGCAATATTATATATTATAAACTCTAACAATATTATAAACTCTAAATCATATTCCTCAATCTCTTTTCATTTCCACATGTTGAAATAGTTGTTCATGTGCAACACTCTGTTCAGCTCTACTTATACTGTTTTGTGCAATACTCTGCTGCCCGGTGCAGTCCTGCTCACCAAATGTTTTCATATACTGTATGTAGGTAAAAGGCTGCAATGTGCCTAAAGAAACAAGATCCCTATGTAATGGTGTTCCAACCACTCAGCATTCAGCATCACCAGTATACTAATCACCAGCCCGATCATCTGGAATCATCTTCACTTGTTTCTTCACCTGTTTAACTTAAGGTTTAGGCCTTAAGTTAAACGGCTTTGCTATGCTCAAATAATTCCTAGTAGGTCACTGTGTGGCTTAACAAACAAAAAACCTTTCTCTAAAAGTGGTCAGGTACATCCTTCAGGAAGCCTGGAGAATTATTCCAAAAGACTAAATACAAGAAAGTCTGGCTCTTTGAGGGGTGGCTCAAGACTGTTGTACAATACTGTATATCTATCTATCTGTCTATCTATCTATCTATCTATCTATCTATCTACATATATATATATATATGTAGAGACCACTGCAAAAATGTTCAGTTTCTCAGGTTTTATCTTTTATAGTTGCAAGTATTGAACTGAACAGCTTTGCCTTAGTTTTTAAGAACTGCTGACAATATTTCTCCTAATTTCCAAATAAAA
>JBBPCZ010121332.1:0-27415 GCA_037974445.1 Brycinus macrolepidotus | reverse complement strand
ACTAAAGCACTGATGTACGTCGCTCTGGATAAGAGCGTCTGCTAAATGCCATAAACATAAACATAAACATAAACAAAAGAATTTCCCTTGGGATAATAGAGTTCTTTTGTATCTTATCTTACCTTAATCAATACAAGATGTAACTACAGCATGTACGAGAACAGTAGTACTATGAATAGTAAGAGACTGACATAGATGACCAATATTGCACAGATGAAAACATGCGGACCAAGTGATATTATTAATATGTGCTTCAAAATGTCAGAGAGGTGGAATCGGAGTTGGAAAAGTTCTGTCAACGTGTACTGAAGTATCAGTGTCACTGAATGAAATATAAAATAAAGAATACTCCATGCGAACATAACCTAGAGAAGCAGAGTGTCAATCCACATTGTTGCCAGGAACAGCCAGGAAGCCAACAACCAGGTATGAGTCAGGAAGCTTGTCACAAAACCACCAGGTTTATTGCTTATCATTAAATTTTATCAATCATTTTCAGCAAACAAAAACTCTAGCAAAGTAAACTACTGTTCATTTGACTAAACAAACAGTAGAGATGCGAAAACCTCTAGAGAGCGGAGACAGCCAAATTACGCCTGTGTTCATTCACTACCAGAGTAGTGTGACTGCAATATGCCTTCACAAATCATGCTGTCTATCAGGTTGTCTATCAGGCTGTCTATCATGTGTGTGATTGCAGGGTTTAAAGTATACAGTGAAATAGCTGAGCTATCAACAAGATTAGGAAAAAAGAGAAAATGCTAATGTAGTAATGAAGAAATAGTGGTGTTAGTAAATGTTAATAAAGTTATTTTCTTTTCCACCAAAACATTTTAGGCAGATATAATTCTACTCTAGCTCATAAAAATCAGGACACAGAAAGTCAAGCTACACTGGAGGTCTCTGAGCTCTGTACCTGCTGCCATTGTTAAACAGCATCTCTCAACAATATACTTTTGAATCTACTAAATAATTTATGCCTGGTTTTCAGAGAGAGAGAGTGTAAACAGAATTTAAGTCTTGCTACCGCTAGCTGCCCAGACCCTAAAGTAAATAGATTATGTCACAGCTACATTTCAGGTTTTCCGTGATTCTGCCCCAAAAGCACTTGTATTAGAAAGGCAAATGCATTTATGCGTTTTTCATCTGTGTAATCTGCACATTGAGGTATACACACCATTTTTACACAAAGTATGCATGATGTACAATATCATGCAAAATGTGACCTGTGCCCTTGCATAAAAGGCCTAGAACATTCAAACTGGACTAGTGACATTCAACAACAATGTTTTGAAGCCTATTATCTGATTATCTGATCTTGAGCCTGTTTCCTGTATTTTTCCTGTATTTTTATGGTCCCCTCATAGCATTTAGTTTTATGTAACAAGAACAGTCATAGCAAATTTCTACATCACCATTTACCAAACTTTTTTTTTTAATCATTTTGTTTATTGTTTTACTGTGCCTTTAAGACTGAAATATGTAAATTGTGCACTTTGAAACCTTTCAATCTATATTAAACTCATATTTTAATAAAGAAAAGATTTTTTTTTTTTGTGATATGATCCCTTTAAGACTCTTTGCTAAAGCTAACAGTGTTCGTCTTTAAAGTGAATTTTTCAGAGTCAGTTTCTAATACTGAGTATCACGCATTCAATCAATGAGAAAAAACTTGCTTTAGGCTACTTACTCTGGCCTACATAGATGGATAATGTAAACAGAAAGCCAACCATGGAAAGCATTTCAACATACATAGCCCTTTGAGGGAAAAAAATCATGAACTAGTTTATTCTGCTTTACACATTCATTGGCCTTGTTTCTACTCGCCTTCTCTGTACCTTTTTTGTTCTCTGGGTTTCTCTCTGTGTGTTGACTGTGCAACCTCCTGGTGGGTTTTCTCAGTAGGAGCATGTTCCAATACAAGAGAAAAGCAGAGGCAGAACATGTTGTCCTCTTTTTGGGAACGCCACCAGCAGTTTGTTCAGCCTTCTTTACTAAAGCTCTTTTGCTGACATGGTGGGTAGAAGTTTTTATATGGTACTCGTGAGCATGCTGTTTTGACAGCCGGCAGACAAGCCTTTTTAAATGTGTCGCGTTCGCTGGTGATGCAACGAAGATGCAGACATAGGTGACGGCCTGTTCTGTCCCAGCTTGAACGTGTCTTATTTCGGTGCGCTGTCGCTCATTATAATGGACAGGTCTGCCTGTCGGAGATTTCGCAAGCACGGTGAATCACATTAAGAGATTCAGCGTGGAGGAACAAATGGAGCAAAGCCTCTGAGTTTGATGTTAGCAAACGATAAGGCCACAGACACACGTATGCTTTTGTGTGCTAGGCTCTGGGCTGGAGTGTATTACACTAACAAAGCCTACTGCAACAGAGAATGAGGTTTTAACAAACATCACATATACTAGAAAATACATGGCATTCGATCCACACAAAAAGCTCTACTCTTAAAAAAGAAACACACAGTTTCGCAAAATATTCTCCATAATTCAGTCATTCAGAGTGGTTAGGTTTTTTTGGTAATACTTGCTATGTAACACTGACTTAACCATGCCATAAACATGGTATGGCAGGTGACATATGCTGTAATGAGCTGTCATGACAGAATATGTCCATTAATAAGTGTCTTATGACAGCTTATGTCACAAGCTAATTGCAAGTTTTTCTTCTTCTTCTTCTTCTTCTTTCGGCTGCTCCCATTTTATTAGGGGTCGCCACAGTGGATCAACCGTCTCCATTTCCTTCTATCCTCTGCATCTTCCTCACTCACACCAACTGCCTGCATGTCCTCCCTAACCACATCCATAACCCTCCTAGTAAGCCTTCCTCTTTTCCTCTTCCCCGGCAGCTCCATCCTCAGCTTCCTTTTCCCAACATACTCAGATTCTCTCTCAGGCACATGTCCAAACCAACGCAATCTTGCCTCTCTGACTTTTCCTCCAAAAGGTCCAACTCAAGCTAAACCTACCTCCACCTTGAATGGATCAGTCACTCCTACCGCAGACCTCGCTGCTGTCACACTGCCCTCGTATATATCCTGTACCACTCTCACCTACGTCTCTGCCACTCCTGACGTCCTCATTCGAAACCACAACTCCTCCCTAGGCACCCTGTCATATGCTTTCTCCAAGTCCACAAAGACACAGTGCAACTGACCTTCTCTGTACTTCTCCATTAGTACTTTCAGAGCAAACATTGCATCTGTAGTGCTCTTTCTCAGCATGAAACCATTCTGCTGCTCACTGATCACATCTCTTCTTAACCTAGCTTCCAACACTCTTTCCCATAACTTCATGCTGTGGCTGATCAACTTTATCCCTCTGTAGTTACTACAGCCCTGCACATCATCCTTCTTCTTGAAAACTGGTAGCAGTACACTGCTTCTCCACTCCTCAGGCATTCTCTCACTCTCCAAGATTCCATTAAACAATTTGGTCAACTCCACTGCCATCTCTCCGAAACACCTCCAAGCCTCCACAGGTATGTTATCTGGACCAACAGCCATTCCATTCTTCATCCTCTTCATAGCTCTCCTTACTCCCCCCTTGCTATTCCACTGCACGTCCTGATTCAGTATGTCCACATCCTCCATCCTTCTCTCTCACTTATTGTCCTTATTCTTTAGTCCCTCAAAGTACTCCTTCCATCTACTCAACACACTCTCCCCTCCTGTGAGTACATTTCCACTGGTATGTTTTACCACCCTAACCTGCTGCACATCTTTCCCCGCTCGGTCCCTCTGCCTAGCTAATCGACACAGCTCATTTTCTCCCTCCGATGTGTCCAACATTTCATACAACTCACTATACGCTTTAGCTTTAGCCTTTGTCACTTCACTCTTTACCCTACGGTTCATCTCTTTATACTCCAGTCTACTTTCTTCATCTACTTTCTTCATCACCAACCTCTTCCTCTGGATACTGTCCTGTACTTCCTCATTCCACCACCATTCCTTGTCCTCTTTCCTCTGTCCAGATGTCACCCCTAGCACCTTTCTAGCTTCCTTACTACTTCTGCAAAAGCTGCCCAGCTATTCTGCAACTCTTCACTGCCATCCAATGCCTATCTTAACTCCTCCCTGAACTCCGCCTTACAGTCCTCCTTCTTCAATCTCCACCACTTGATCCTTGGCTCTGCCCTCACCTTCCTCCTCTTTTTGACCTCCAGAGTCATCCTACAGACCACCATCCTATACTGTCTAGCTACACTCTCTCCAGTCAAAACTTTGCCGTCTCCAATCACCTTCAGACTCACCCTCCTACATAGGATATAATCCACCTGTGTGCATCTTCCTCCACTCTTATACGTCACCCTGTGCTCCTCCCTCTTCTTACAATATGTGTTCATCACAGCCATTTTTGTCCTCTTTGGAAAATCCACTAAACTCTGACCGTCTGCATTCCTCTCCTTGACACCATACCCATCACCTCCTCATCACCTCTGTTCCCTTCACCAACATATCCATTTAAGTCTGCTCACTCCTTTGGGTACACTCTCCACTAGTTCATCCAAAACATTCCAGAATTCTTCTTTCTCATCCATCTCACACCCAACCTGTGGGGCATATGCACTAACAACATTCAGCATTCAGTTTCTAACTTCACACTCATCACTCTGTCTGACACTCTTTTCACCTCCAGAACACTCCTAACACACTCTTCCTTCACAACAAGACCTACCCTGTTTCTCCTCCCATCCACACCATGATAGAACAATTTGAAACCTCCTCCAATACACCTGGCCTTACTTCCCTTCCACCTGGTCTCAATATATCAACCTTCCATCTCTCCATCATATCTGATAGCTCTCTCCCTTTACCTGTCATACTGCCAACATTCAAAGTCCCCACCCTCACTTCTACTCTCCTACTCTTCCTCTTCTCCTCCTGCTTTTGGACACACCGCCCCCTCTTCTTCTTCTTTGGCCAACAGTAGCCCAATTTCCTTTAACACCCGGTCGGCTAACAGTACTGGTGGTTTACCTGTCCACTCAGCTTCTTTGGGGCACTTTTCAGCTCCCTTACTTCTCTGTACTTATTTATTCATTATATCATGCAATTACCACTAAAGATAAAAATGAGAAAAAAATTCACGTTTTCTTACTTTCTGAAGTGCCACACTCAGAAATTAAGAATATCCCACTGTGTTTCCATGCTCAAAATCTAACAGTTATCATTGTGACAAGAATTGTTCATTAAAAACAGAGTAAAATTTTCACATTCATAATCACTGAAAAGAAGTTCAAATCCAGAATTCTTCCTTTGTGAAAGCTCAGTTGCTAGCAATCCCAATAGAGAGCATTATATTTACAAATGCTCAGGTTACTTTGGCACTAGGGATAGATGCCCATCTTAAGGCCACTAATCAAGTACTCAGTTTGATTTAAAACTGGCTTTAGCATTGCTGTATAGTTCTTGGTTTTATGATTGGAAAAGTTGCTTAAAAAGAAAATTGCCTTCCAAGTTCAGTTTTGTTAAGCTGCACTTTAATGTGTGTTTTTTCTTTTCAGGGTGAAAACTTTTTAATAAAGTACTTCTTGGTTCCTGTTATACTGTATGGACCCAGAGATGTTCCAAGTGTCTGGCGGATGTATTCAAGTAAAATCTCAAGACTCTATGGTACAAGTCCAAGTCTTGACTCATGAGTCAAGTCCAGACTCCCCGGGATTTTCATTACAGAAAATCTGAAAGACATAACTAAAGCTCTACATGCAGTAAATAAGATGTTTAAAAGAAGAAGACGAAACAATTCTAAAAAATGTTTAGACCGTAGTGTGTAGAGCAGTGGTTATGGAAACTTGAGTCTTGGAGATCTTCCAAGGAAACAAAAGGTTTTATTTACGTGGTCAGGGTGTTTATCATAATAGTATAATGTTCAGCCCTGTTCTTGGAGCTCTGACCTTTAGCAGTACCCACATTCATCATAACATGAGTTCCTGGATGTCAAAGTCAGGTGGGTTTGATCACATCCAAAAGAATGCTCAACCTACTGGACATTTACTTATTTGCAGAATTAAGCATTTGCACCTATTATTCAGATTCAGATGCTCCTAAATGCATAGGTTTTCTTAAAATTTGGATTGGTACTAAACTCTGTAGAACAGTAAATCTCCAAGAGATTGATTTGTTACATCTGTCTTTACAACCCATACTTTTAAGCCTGTGAGAACTAACAAATGTGGAATTCAGCCTATCATCATGAAATTACTAACAATTTGGTTCAACATGGCATGTGCTAGCTACAGCTTATTTTACATAATGGCTTTTAGAACAGTTTTCGATGTGTAGAAAACACACAAAAAAAAACTGAGTACACACTATGAGTACAAAGTACAGACATTGCTTATCAAGAGAACATTGCCAGTTACATCCTAATGTATCTATCTGAGTTTGACAGGACTGACCACCTGGTCCATTAATATACATATGCTTTACTTGAAACAAAATCTAGGTTGCAGAGCATTTACCCCATGCAACTTAAGTACAGTAACAATTTGATACTCTTACACTATATAAACGATAGCTACTACAGTTTTCTCTAAGGAAGCAATAGAAAGATGTTTTAGGACCCAAGGACTGACCACTGTTGGTTAAAAGCAGGGTTAGGAAAATAACAATTTGGCTTTATACAGTGACAGGGCCAACGCTTAGACAGCTGCACAATTTAGAGCTTATACTAATTCATTTTTTACCAGATTCTAGATGCATAATGAGCAGACAAATGTTTAAGGGATTTTACTGGCCTATTACTGGTACATATCAGTTTAGTGAAACTAAAAAATATATCAAACCCATTGCATCATTGTAAGCAACAGGAGAACATGTCATGACTTTGTAGGCCCAACAAAAGATTATGATGGGATGCCAAGTCCAGCACACACTGACATATAATCTCCAAATTCTAAGCATCTGAGTTTGCTGGTGATTTGTTGAACAACATAGGGTTTGTGTTTGGGTACAAGGTGTAATATCCTGTCTAGAGAACTGGCAATAATTTCTGGATCCAAAACCAGAGGACAACATCTTGCCGTGTATGTCTACTTCAGTATGGTCTCTAGTCTGCTTATGAGGCTTCCAAAGAGAATATGAAAGCAGTGCAGGAGTGAATGAAACGACAAAGCTTTCTTTTAGTAGCTGCTTTCAAAAGAAAACTAGACCCCTAGCTAAGTGCTAGATCAAACCTTAGATAGAAACAAAGCCCAGGGTAGGGTTAGCCAAGGTCCCACGTCTTTTATATATCCATATATAAAGTCCATACATTTCCCGTTTGATGTTTTAATGAGGCCTTAAAAGGAGACAGTAAAGGAAGTAAAAAAAACAGTAATGCAGCTGTTCCTTCATATGGACAATTAAAAGACTGAAACCGTGACAGATGTGCATACTGGTGGAACAGCAGGTTATTTTTCTAACTTTTCTTAAACATGCATGTTGTGACAGCCCCTAGTGAAACATTCTAGTAAATTCTAGCAGTTATTCTTCTTTTTAAAAAGTGTTCATTACTTTAAGTTGAACATATCACATCAATGGTTACGATGAATGAATGCACTGTAGTGCTTTATTGGACTTGAAATTTTAGAGCACGAATACAGCCCAAGAAGATTTTTCTGTCCATGGATGACCTGAGGCGACATACAGCATTGTGTTTTGAGTCTGAACCTCACTCGAGTCTGACAGAATTCTGTCCAAACCTGACTCGACTCGAACTACTTCAGTACTGAGCCTAAAACTGACCCAAGAAAAACTACATTCGGTCTAAAACTGACCTGAATTGGCTTTTTTTGAAAACGTGACTGGATCTCATCGGTTACCATTCAGCGACAAAAAAATAAAGAATAAATAAATAAATACATATAAATATATCATCAGGGAACAAGGTGGGGCTCTATTGATCAGACTAGTTTATCCAGCACATCCCAAAGATAGTTGATCAGACTGAGATCTGGGGAAATTAGAGGTCAAGTCAACATACTGAACTTTTTGTCATGCTCATCAAACCATTCCTCAACATTTTTTAGGTAGGTGGTACATGTCAAGGTTTCCCAGTTGAACATTTTCCAGGGCATCACACTGTGTCCGCCAGCTTGGCTTCTTCCTGTAGTGCATTCTGGTGTCATCTCTTTCCCAAGTAAGTACACCCACATGTCTACGTGAACAGTCTACATGATGCATCAGTGAGCCATGGGCGTCGATGACCCTGCCTGCTGGTTGTCCTGACAAGACCTGCCATTTTGCAGATGCTCTAACACAGTCGTCAAGCACAATTTGGCCCTTGTCATAGTCACTTAGACACTTATGCTACCTCACACTCATATCCTTACATTTTCCTGCTTCCAACACATCGACTTCAAAAACTGACTGTTCACTTGCTGACTACTATATCCCACCCCACTGGCAGGTGCCATTGTAATGAGATAAACAAAATTATTCACTTCTTGCCAGTGGTTTTAATTTTGTGTCTGATCAGTGTTTGTTTATTTATATTTATTCTGATGTCAGTGTTTATTTTCAAAAAATAAACCTACTGCCTAGATAATTTTTTTTTTTTTTACCTTTGCACAATACTGCATATGTAGACCTTATATATGCATACAATTATTTTGTTTGAAAGAAGAACAAAAGAAGAAGAAACTTTTAAAGCTTGGTGAATTTGTTTTCTCTTATTAGCAATCTATAACAAAATTTGAATTTCTGGCTTTTCCAGATTATGTTGTTTTCATTCTGTTTTCATAATAGCATTAGGAGATAAAATTATCAAAAGAGAAAAGCAGTTTCAAACAGATAAAGGCCCCCCCCCTCCCCTCGGCATAAAAGGATTAATGTATGAAGCTGATTCATCTTTTTGAGCTAAGAAGGATATCAGCAAGGCAGTAAAATGACATCGCTTCAGCAGAAGGGTGGATAAGGACAGAATATGACTTCTCCACACCCACTCCCATGTTAACACCAATTGTTGTAAATCTTTATTAGTATCAGCATGCCTCTTTGTGATGTTGTAAACTGGCAGTGTTGGTCATGCCCCAGGGCATCGGCTGCACTGAGCGTTGTCAAAAAAAAAAAAAAAAGAAAAAAATCCCACAAAAATGAAAGGAATCACTTGTACCAGCTCTTAAACCCCTCTCCCTGGAGACATTATATTTTTCTTCTGTCTGTGTATCGCCCCTGTGTTCTTAAATCAAGCTGGAGTCTGCATCTCCAAAAATCAATATGAACAAACAGAGGTGCCTAATAACCTCCTGAAGCAACAATGAAATCATAGAGAGGGTCCAATTAAAAGTCTAAGTGGAATGCTCTTAGCAATACACGGTAAACTGAACACACTGATAGTCAAACAGAAACTGGAGGAAACAAACGTAGGCCTTTAATGATTCATTCTCCGCTCGCGTCTGTCATGTTTATTCAGATAGACATGTGGAAAACACAGGCTGCTGAAGGAGTCAAACATCAATGTTTGGCTGCGCATAAGCATACACTCCGGCAAAGATCCAACGCTCATAGTGTGTACACATGAAAAAAAAAATGTTTACAAATGCTTTCTGCCTTCTTGAGCAGAGACTACTGCACACACACACACACACACACACACACACAGCTGGACACATACTTACCAGACACAAAACCTTTACCTAAGGCCCACTTTGGTCCATAACTATAAAAACATCTTTTTATCTTTTTAACATCACTTTTTGTAAAAGGAAGAGTTCTGGCATAGAGCTCCCACTATTTGCCATCTGACAGAAGGCCAGTTGATCTACAGATCACAGATCATATTCACAGTCAATGATGTATCTAGATTTTCCACTTGGGCACCCAAGCAATGTTTGGTAGTGGTGTTGCAGCACTGGTGCATGGGACAAAGTGTTTCTTACAAATTGTGCATGACAACAGATTGGCTATGGTCTCCACGGAGTGGAAGTAAGTGATATTTCTAATAAAGAAAATGTATTGAAAACATACATTCACAAGTGCTAGCAGATTGCACTTTCGTGATATACACTGATTTCTGGAAAGTTTATTAGGCACTAGGATGTTCTAAAGGCAGCTAGATTTAGTCAAGCAAAGAATATAGATAAATAAATTAATCAGTCTCTAGCTCCTTCTAGTGACTGTATTATCACTTTCTATCTCAGACGCCTTGTATCAAACATCACAAGGAATGCAAGATACAGTTGTATGCAAAAGTTTGGGCACCCAGTCCCTGTACACAACCTCTATAGAGGACACACTTCTTGACACTTTAAACCACAATTACTGTTTATTTGCTGAATTTAACATGTTGGGAAAATGGCTTGTGCAAAAGTTATGACATATTTTTTTAAGATAGATTTTTAGATAAAACTCAGCAAATAAATAAAGATTTTGCCCAAATGTTTGGCCAGGGGTCCAACTGCAGGATAAGTTAGATAAATATGAACTCTGACTGACACAACACTAGGTAGCATTTCCTTCTATATCATGTTCATTTCCACCTCTGAGCACTTTTTATTACCATTTATTAGATGCATTTTTATACCTGTTGCTGACCACAACAGTCTCCAAAAACAGAGCACACTGAACTCTGTCTGAGAGCCATAATGTCTTGAACATAACTGTTTATCACCATGCAACTCCGCACACTGGTGCAGCTTCCTAAACCATGCTGTCATGGAGTCTAGAGCATTTGAGAGTATTCTGTAAATTTTTATGTTTCAGCTTCATGCCTGTTGTACTGGCCAGAGATGATTTCTTAGGTATAAGAATGCCTGTTAGTGAAAGATTTATGAATACCACACTGGTGAACGTATTTGACAAAGTATACCGTCAGCTGAAGGTGCTGACGTGGTTTGTATGAGTTTGTGTGTCTAGCCGTGGAGAATTTCTCAACAAGATCCCAAAACCCCTAGCTCCATTCTACTAGTCTTCTGCTAGAATCCCCCATGGACTTCCCAATCAATAGTGAATCTGTCTCAGTCCTGTCTGTGCTGAGCTAATCAATTCCTGCAGGCGCTCCATCAATTCCTTCATCAGCCACCAGAGCTGTCTTCAAAAACAGGACACAAGACACTTTTGTGCATAATACACTTAATCTTTAATGGCCTATAATTACTATCATGTTACAAGAATTACTTATGTAATTATGCAGCTAATTACATGATTGACCCAAAAGAATCCTCAAGGTACAAACTGAAGGTGATATACAATATTTTTGAGTAAAGTCATTTTGATTCATTTCCATTGGTCCACTGGCTATTATTATTATTATTTTTTAATTACATATAATATTATAGTAAGATAGTTCCCTATATAAATTATATGTTTTTCAATTTTTTTTGGAAATTTAGTTCTAGCAGCTTAGATCAAGATGAGCATTGTTGTTACTTAGCAACCAGTGGTTAGGGAAATAAAGCAGGGTGAATAAAAGGTCAGGTACAGTGGTGGTCCTTACCACCAAGCAAACCACATAAATGGGTGGAGCCCAAGAGGTTAGTAGGATGCCCTGCTGGCCACAAGGGGCTGGCTGAATAAATGAGTAAACTGATAAAACATGTTTTTTCTTTTATTTCGTTCACACACAGAGAAATGCCCTTACAAAAGGGTAAAGGGGGCATTTGGCTGACGCTCTTACAGTCATTAGCTACAGGGACAGTCCCCCTTGAGCAACTGAGGGTTAAGTGTCTTGCTCAAGGACACAATGGTAGTAAGTGGGATTTGAACCTGCGACTTTGTGGCCATTGGATTCTTAGGAAAGTGTTTTACCCACTAGGCTAGTACCACCACCTAATCTACCTAATCAGCACTCTTGAAAGCATCCCTGAAATTATCATATCAAAGTATACAAAATGCAGAAACGTCTGAAAGCAAAGAGAGCTGCACCTGCAGTTGAAGTTTGGCCCAAGACTTCACAATCACAGCAATTAACTGAGATGGCAATCAAAACTAACTTTATGACCCAAATCTTTGGCCAAAAATGCAGACTGACCAATAATCAAGGCTTTTGCTAAGTCAAAACAAGGCGCTTCAGTTCTGACTGCAGTAAGAAGTTCTACAAGGTAAAATCACATTTAGCATAAATGTAAAAAATAAATAAATATATAAATAAATAACTAAATAAAAATAGCCCCTGCAGAGGTAAACCACTTTTCATCCAATTAGGCTGTGTGGATCTAATTGCTGGATCACACACAGTTACACTTATGGCATGAATTGCCTTTACATTACATTTTAATTGACATTACAAACTAGTTCAAAACTTCCAAACATTTTTCTGTTAGCTGGTGTGGCAAAAAATTAAAGGTTGAACACACAACTTTTCATTAAACTCATTTTTGCGAGTGGTTTATATGACATGATACAGTAAAATTGTCCTTGGCCAACAAAATCCTCATCAGTTAGCCAAGTCACCAGCAGACATGTCACAGCAGCAGCAGAACACAGCATTTGAGTAATTAATAAAATGAAGAACAAAGATCCTGATGTATGAAGAGACTGGGCTAAAGAGACTAATGCCGGCGGGACAAAAGTGTGCCTCCTCCTCATGCTGTTAAAACAGGACAAGAGCTGTATTCCAAAGTAAAATATATACTCTTGATACTAATTAATGTTCTTGATAAATACATAGTGTTGTGGATGCACCGTGGGACTAATTAGGCCGGCGGTGGATAGAACCAGGGGGCGCTGGGAGCTGACGACACGGGACACTCCGTCATGAGCTCTGGCTCAGACCCTAATGTGGGGAATGTTGGGGAGGGGTGGTTGGGAGAGGGAGTTGGTGGGGGAAGCCAAGCACAGGCAACTTAATAGTCCCGGATTTATAAGCAGAACCCCTGTTGATACATCAGCGGCAAAATAATTAAACGCAATTTATCTTTACCTGGCAAGCAGCCACTTAAACCAAAATGGCAGCCGTGAGCCAGAAGAGCAGCAGAAGATGGGGGGAGATGAGGGGAGAGAGGAAAATGAGATACAGTAAAGAGGTGGAGGAAGGAGTGGGACAATAGGCCAGTCAGTTACATAGCCCGTAATCAAATCCAGGTGGAGACCCTCAGAACCCCTTTAGTAGCAAATGCAGACGAAGTGGATCATTGTATCCACAGGGGATGGTCTGGAGGGGGCTGCAGGGGGGAGAGGGGTAGTATGTGTTGTCTGCAATAAGTATCTGCATTAGAAGAATTAGAGGTTGCTCACACACAAACACACACACGCATACTTGCACACACTTATATATTATTATCATAATGAATGGTTTCAAGTGGTATGTAAGAGCTTTGTTGTATTACTGAATGACTTCATTGTTGCTGTTAATTGATGCTTGGCAGAAATATGTTTCTGTCATTCTAAGGACACTCCTTTTGTGCTAAAAAAAGACTTCTTCTTTTCATTACTGTCAAATGACATCACCGTTATGTGGGCATTATGATACTTCTTGTATGCAAAACTGTGAACACCCCTGTAGAAATGACATGTTTTGCTAATGACACGTTTTGTAGATTTTTAAAAATAATTATACATCGACAGGCAATACACTTAAATATGGGTTTCTCCTTCAATTTTTGTGCACAATATCGATTTACATGAGTTTGAAAATGAAAAAAAAAAAAAGAATATAAAATATAAAATATGCCATAACTTTATGCACAGGCTTCATTTTATCTTTTACATTTTTCCAATATGTTAAATACAGCTGATCAACAGTAAATGCCATAAATAAGAGCCTGTACTTCCCCTCACAGTAATAAAATCCCACTGACCGCCTTGACTCTGGTGCGTTTCTGTATTACAATCCTGCATGCCTCTGCACTGTGACCTTTTCAAATTCTCCTCAAAGGCAGTACACACCAGCTTCCTCAGGCTGTGACCAAACAGTTGAACGAACAAGCCTAACCCTCCTCACCACTATGCCACCCACAAAAGCTCCACGTTTTTTTTAAATTCTTTCCTCTACCAATTAATATGCTCCTCTGCAAAGCAGGCTTCAGGAGCACAGAGTGGCTGCAAGTGCAAGCACAATATTAAATGCTCAAGTTATGGCCAGTGACTCACTCGCTGAAGTGATTGGTACGGAATGAAATTTCATTCTGCACAGAACCTGGTTTGCTGCAAAAAATTGGATTTTGTAGGCCTCTATTCTACAGTGTCATTCCCAAAGGATAAGAGTCAGGATAGCATGACCACTGGGAACTGCTTAAGGGTCTTACCTAGTAATCATGAGCAAGGTCACAGCCAGCACAATATCAAGATCATTTTAAATACTCCGTAATCGTATAGGTGACTGTGACCAGTCAGTGGTGTACTGGTCCTGCAGTGCTCCTGACCCCTAATTCCATGATTAATTGCATAGGTGTGTAAAAATCATGTTTACATTTTGTACTGACAGTCTGCACATTTTTTTTCCATTTGTTTCAATGTTGAGAAATATCAAACGTGCGGCAATGTAAAGACTTGTAATGTTTTATTAAAATTCAAAGCATAATGACTTTCTATTCATCTACTTGTTACCAAGGCCTTTCAGTATTAATGATAAAAAAATCACCTAATCAGGAAAATACTTGCGTTTTATTAACAAGCTTTCACACAGGCTTGCTAGCACACATACTTTCCAGGCACATAGGCTCAGGTATGTTCACAGTGATTGTTGGCACACACAATCAGATGTGAATAAAAACCGCGTAATTTTTTAGTTGCAAATGTGAAATAACAACTTTATCACCATCGTGTTGCGGTCAATAAGATTCTGATGCACTTGCAGTCATTCTTGAACGTGCGAGGATGTCCAACTGAATGTCCCTAAGCCCCGTCTTATTTTCGTAGTTCTCCTTTCATTGCTTAGCATCTGTCACCAAACCTTAGTGCCATCAATTTGGAGCCTGTCAGAGAAGAGCGTGATGATTTCAGCTTGTCTCTGAGGCCAAAAAATAATTTCAAAATACCTGTATGTGCTAAAACAGCTGCCAGTTTGTTGCTAGTCTCCACAAGTCATCAACCAGAGGCCCCCCCCCCCCCTTTTTCCACGTTGGTTTCTCCCACTGTCATTATTAGAATCCCCTGTCACTAACTTCCTAACGTCACTAAGTATTACGTTTTAAATAGCAATATATAAGAAAATAAAAATAAAAAAAATCAGTAAATTAAAAAAAGTTTCAGTAATAAATTACACCATTCTTTCATTGTTGCTAGTGATACAGTTACTACTGAAGGTCAAAAGATAGAACAGTCACTTAAATGGGGGAAAATTCACCTTTTAAGAACAATGTCCATTTACTGCATACAATGGACTAACCCTTATTGAAATGGCTGTAACCCGGGCGTCCCAGTTCATACAAAGGTAGCAATCTTAATAACTGCATCTGAGGGGCCTGTCAGACTACTGGTAGAAGGATACATTTTCCAGACACAGGATGCAAGGGTCACGTCTACAGCCTGGTGGGATGAAGGCCAGGACCTTTCTGGTTTTTAGGTTTAAGGGACTGGTAATAGGAGATTATGTAACACATTATGGAGGTATGTCACGGCACAAAGTCCGGGAAGCCGTCAGGAGAGGAATGTAATAGAAAAAAGCTGATGAGCTGACTTGTAAAACATGTGGCCCAGAAAGCCAAATGTTCATGAATCTTATACGACAAGCTACCTCTGAGTAACAGAACAGAGACTTCCAGTGTCTCTTTGAATTTCACGACCCGGAGCTCCATCCTTGAGAGAAGATATTTCTTGATGCCATATATTGATGCATCTACAGTATGTTAATAAAGAAGCAGAAAATGAGTTCTCTGTGATGACATCCTTGTGTTTTCCCCAATGCCAGAAGTGGTTTGCTCAACATGCTGGGATGGGCAAAAATCGCTAATTAAAACTTGGTTTATCAAGAAACTTTTGCTTTTTCTTGTGTGCTGCAGGGTGTGTTCGTGGAGGGGAAGATCCAAAATTCTGTTGTGCATGAAGAACGCTATAAGTCATATGATGAGCCCAGAATCGAGGAGATGAAAGTTCTAGCAGAGCATTTCTTGATCCCAAACCTTTAACCAAACCTCAATCTCCAAATGGTATAGGTCATTCGTCTACTCCTGTGTGAAATGATTAGAAATGTCTTGCAGTTATTAGACTGTCGGTAACAATGCGGGTGATTTCATCATGGAAATTAAGAAAGAAAGTTGTTTTTGTTTGTTTTTTTAAAATAAGCTTAAACTGCAAGAGCTAATTGCATTAAATCCATCTCAGCATATATGGCTCATCACATCAGTAGCACTATTTGGACAGAACACTGTCAATGCTGCATATGTTCTTAAGTGAGTTTTACATTCAGTTAAGATTCACCCTTCATTCCCCCGCCTTAATTTTTTTATTTTTTTATTTGAACATTTGTGGCTAATCAATGGGATGGGAGGAGGGGGTGTAATATACAAAAAAGAGAGAGGTGCTACTTTGTTGTTCTCCTAGCATGATTGAAATGAAAAATATAATTTCCATTAATCATTTATTTTTTAGAAAAAAACTTGTTACTGCGAGAATGCAAATGGTCCAGCTAGTTGTTATTTTACCATGTAAAATATTACAATTAATTCAAAGAGAAACTAAGAAAACTAAGTTACTAGTACCTACTACTCAAAAGTTTTGAATCACTTGTCATAATTTCTTATTTTTATTCAGTAATAAATTGTAGACTGAAAGACTATAAGCTAGACAACAGAAGGTATTTAAAGTGTTTTTGGAATTCTAGATATACATATTCTTATACCTTCATTCTCAATTATAGAATGTAAATATATGATATTCATTTTCAGTGTTTTGCAGCTTTCTCAGCTGTTATGGAATCATCTGCATCCCAGGTCATTATTCTAAAGTCTTTTACAATTTCAATTTCCACAGCTTCCTATGAATTAGCGGTAGCTGTGGTAGCATCATAATATAATTATTTTGTACAGTCGAGAAATTTGGTTTACATTATTGAAAATAATAAAATAATAAAAAAAAACATCAATGGTGCAAGCGCATCAGACCTTTGACATTTTCCTTAGTAATACACCTTATTAAACCAAATGTAGAGCACTTTGAATTGGACATGCATATTAAATGTCCATGACCGGTATATTTTCCAGCAATTATAATTAAGATTGCCATCATGGACCTTGATTATATGTATCCAAAAATAGATGAATGATTGATGTTTCAGATGAGATGTGATTTAAATAATGAATAAACAGCCACTCTAATATTGCGATGAAAAATGAAGTATATTATTATGAAGAGCGATGCCTTATTATGTCAAATTAGGCACTAGGGCAGAATCAAATGCAGCTGAACTGTTTCAAAAAAAAAAAAAAAAGACAACCTGTCTGCCGGCTTTCTGAGGGGAATGAGAAGGATGGAACATCTGAAAGACATTAACAAAGCATTTGGTTGACATGCCTTACACACCATCATTAAAACATCCTGGGTTACGAAGTGTTTCAAAGATTGGTGGTTGGTCCAGCTGTCAGGAAGCACTTCTGAGTACCCTTTGTGACCATGGATATATGGCTATGCGTGTGCAATGTGAGATGTTCTGTGAAACTGCAGATGGAAAGCCATACCCACTCTAGCTGTGGGAAGGGCTCCAGTTCAGGGATTAGAAGTTCAACTTCCATCTGCGTGAGAGGCAGCAGACAGTGCACTTAGCTAACTACTGTAATCTGTTAAAAGGTGCTGAAAGACAGATTGTGACAGAGCCTCCCATAATTTCTACCTCCAGCAAAAGTGAAACCTCAGGCACCCATTCTCATTTTAAGTGGGAGATGATGAGGTGATAGGAGACAGAGGCATCCGTCCTTTCATTCAAGGCTGTGTTTGATCTCCAGGGGCATAGTTCAAACCAGGGACATCATGCTCACAACATGGTGGCAGATTATCACACGAGACCAAGCAATGCCAAATCTCCCAGCCATACTAAAAAAGACCCTCATCATCTTTTTTATTAGACGGCACAAGACAGACTTATGAAAGTCAGACATCAAAAACATGTCTTTCTCATGGTCCTCATAGCAAACCTCTAATATCAGCTGGTGGCCTGTTTGGAAGGTTGTGGGTTCGAATCTCAGGACTGCCAATGGCACCACTGAGGCATGCTTGAACAAGGTACCGTCCCCACACACTGCTCCTCAGGTGGTGTATTGTTTGCTGCCCACTGCTTCACTCGGGTGAATGGGTTAAATGCAAGTGTAAAGAAAAGTTAACAAAAAGTAACAAAGGGTAAATCAACCGCAAGGCTATATAAACCAATACTGCAAAAAATGTGTAATTTCATATAGCTAGCGTTCTGGGAAGTTAGCACAGTCAAAAATGTCTCATTCTAATTTTGATAAAGGTTAAGGACAAAATAAAGCTAACTTTACAAGAAAAACACACTTTTAAGGAAAAAATCATGTCAATAAAAAGTACGCCTTCATACTTAATAAACCTAATGAACCTAAAAATAAAGTTTTACACTATATGTAATGCAACTGTGACTCATTTTCTTAAACAAATAAATAAATAAATAAGTGCTGACCTAAATTATCATCAGTAACATACCTTGTAAAAAGCCCTTGCCAGAAACTCACTAAACCTTATGATGTCTTATGTGTTTAAAGTATCACATTAATCTTTGGAGGATAATTGTGTGATAAGTGATTTGCCAGAGACTTCACAGATTAGTTAAACTATAGAAGTAATTATCTGTAAGGTTGCAGAAAGCAGGGTGCCTAATGACCTAAGCACATAATACACACTCTTAAAAATAAACACGCTAAAAAGGGGTTCTTTCTAGCAATGTCATAGAAGAACAAGTCTTCATTCACCAAAAACCCAATTAATGGACAGTTTGTTAAGGAACTACTTTTGTAAATGATAATTTATGCAATAATAATGTAATATCAAAGCTCACAAAAAATGTGTCATAGAGGTTCTGTATCAATTAACCCAAGAACCATTTAGAGACCACCAAAGAGCAAAATTTCAAAGTCAACATTTCCAGGAGCTACTGAGGTCATAATACCACAGCTGCACGAATGGAGGCAACCTTGTTCTACTCTTTCCCAAGACATATAGATTTCGCATTACATTTGGCATTAACCCTCCACTTCCATCTGTGTAGTAAATTCCTTTCTAAACCATAGCTAGGAGCACAACTTTAAGAAGAGGATAGCGGTAGAATTGCATCTAAATTTGCCCATTCAGGTCATTCACATGTTTTCACTCACCCTGTTCACCTTCAGGGCCTTGAAACCGTGAAGACCAATATGGATTTCTATAGCACTGTGCTTTAAAGGACACAAAAAATCATCTTATTACATTAAACCCTGGCCCAGACTTAAAATCCATATTAGGACCATTAAAGGCATCCAATTTAAAGTGTTTAAGATAAACAGATAATGTGCAAAATCAACACTATTTTGCATGAAAATAGCAAGCTTGTGAAGATGTCATCAATCTGACAACTAAAGTGAAACTTACTAAATTATGTTGAATGTTAAGATACCTACAGTAGTTTTTCTTTGCTTCCTTCGTTGGACTAAACAGATAAGAAACTCTGACCGAAACATAAGGCTCTTCATGGCCTTCTGGTGGAGTATAAAGCTCAGATGTCTTCTTGAATATGAGAACATATAACATTAGGTAGAATCTAAATAGCTTTTTAAAAATTCTAGTGCACAATTTTATTCTGAACAAAACTGAGCTTACTGCTAGTGGGTGGGGTCTGTCTTTCCCTGATAAAATGAATAATGTGCGATGAGCTACTTAGTAATACTATGCAGCAAGTAGTTTAAAACAGTTCACCGACTGACTGGCTGGATTTGAGAAATTAGGCATAACTATCACTGGGGGGGAAATAAATAAAAATCATTCAGTTAATCCATCCATCCATCCATCCATCCATACATCAATCAATCAATCAATCAATTAACCAATCATTAATTTGTTCGTTCGTTCGTTCGTTCATTCATTCATTTATTCATTCAATCAATCAATCAATCAATCTTTCACAGGCATTGAGAATTAATGTTTACAATCAATGAACATACACTGAAGTGCAAGTTCAGTGCCCCTATCCTTTATAATGACTTTGTAATCACTTTGCCATCTTAAAGCTCTCACACATTAACCCACACTGGCAGACACTGTGTTTAATGAGCGTAATAGAGAAAAAAAAACGGAAATTGCCCATGCTTACATTCCATTTATCTGCTTTCATACCACGGATGTAACATTTTCACATCAAGTCTGAGCGGGTATGCACCCTGCTTTAGGAGTGCATTTCTAATTGATTACACAGTGGGAGAGCTGTGGTGGAAAATTGCAAAATTATAAGATATGACTAGCAAATGAACTTCCAAAAAGAAGAAAGCCTTCAACGATGCCTTCAAATGTGTATACACCACACATACTGAATAGCTTTTAGATACGAATGAGCGCAAACTGAGGAACAGTTCTGTAACGATTGTCCATGGCTTCCATGTTGAGTTGGGTGACAACATAAAAATGAGGTTTTACAAGATTTGTAACAGTATTTGTAACAAGATTTGTAAACGTGTGTGGGCGGGTAATAGGGTGGGCAGTACGATGTCATTACTGTCATAAGTTATGCCATGATACGCTTTTCTGAGTCAGTATTTCTTGAAGACTAATATTGTGTAGGCCCTCCTCATGCTGCTTATACAGCTTTGACACGTCAAGGTGTGAACTCCACAATACCTGTGGTATCTAACACCAAAACATTAGCAGTAAGTCCTGTGAGTTTCTGGATTAGACTAGTTTGTCCGGCACACCCTATAGATGCTCGATTGGACTGAGATCTAGGTAAAGTCAATGCCTTAAACTCTTTGCCCTGTTCCGCAAACCATTCCTGGACAATTTTTGCAGTGTGGCTGGGTGCATTATCCTACTTAAAGAGGTCACTGCTATTAGGGAATACTTTTACCATGAAGGGGTGTACTTGGTCTGTTTAGGTCACTGATACTTGTCACAGCAACATCCACATGAATGCAGGACCCAAATGCATCCTGGTGCCCTCTCTACTCTAGTTATACAATGCACATATACCCGACCATCAACCCAACCATGTGATTCAGCGGACAAGACCATTTTTTTTTCATTGCTCCATGATCCAGTTCTGATGCTTACATGGCCCTTGTAGGTGATTTCAGCAGTGGACAGACATCAACATGGGCACACAGTTAACGTGGCTACACAGCCTCACACACAGGTGAATGCACTTTCCTCATCACCAATGTCCAGTGAAAGTAACAGTGACTGTACGTTCTAGCCGATGACAGTCAAATATATCATATAAACAGTCAGTATTTCTCCACAGTTGTAATCCTTTAAATTTGACAGCACCACCATGTATCACAGAATGCTTTCAAGGATTGTGATTTGTTTTTTTCCATCTTCAGTAAGTAGGTTCTGAAAAGGCACAGACAGGAATTTTCCACTGGCTCACAGCAAGAGTGAGGCCTTTATGCTTCTCCTACCCTAAACATGCTAAATTCAATCAAATCTTGATACTATTTTAATAACAGGAAAGGCTTGAGGCTTAAATAACTTTGTTGTCCTTGTGTGGTGCTCTCCCAATATCAGATTTCTCAATTTAAGACTATACCCCTCCCTTCCACCCCTTTCTCTCTCTAATATTCTCACCCCCTGCAGGATTAGCGGCTGTGTTTTCCTCTATAGGTTCCCCCTGCTAAGTCTTACCACATGTTTTGTTCTAACAACATTGCAACGTGAGGCTGTAGGCAGCTGGGCTTAACACACACACCATACAAAGATTATCTCTCCTTATCTCCCTGTTCAATTTGGAACAATTATGCTTCTATAAAAAAATATGTTTGGATATATTTGATGGACAGTGTATGCACCATTAAAGCAGGTTGGGGTGTTTCTGTTAGGTTTGTGTGCATTAAGGTGATTGTTTATCATATCAGATATCAGCAGAGATTTAGTGACGGGATAAAAACAGATGGAACATTATTAAAAAAGTAGATACAAATTAGTTAGAAATCTTTGGGGGAGAGGTGTAAAAAAATGACAAGCCCAGGTGGTGGAATGATATCCTGGCATTCGCTCCTACCCAAAGTGAGTGCAGCTGGTTGTCGAGTATATGGCACAAACATCTCACCTCTCTTAAGGTAAAAAACTCAAAGGCCTATCATGAAAATAGCTAAAAAAAAAAATAACGTAAACCTTAATATACTTCACTAGGGCTCCAAAGTGGTGCAACTGTCTAAGCACTGGGTCTATCAACAGGAGATAACTAGTTTGATCCCCGGTGGTATATGGCCGGCAGACCAAGACAGACCAGTTGGCCTTACACTCTACCTAGGTGGCTAGGAAGTCCCCTAACCTCACTCAGTGCTGGCCAGCACAGGTGTCTTTTAGTTGGCATAACACGGTTTGCAGTCAGTGTTATGATGTGTTTGTTATGTTGTCCAATGATGCTGCATTAGTGACAGTTCAAAAAGATGCAGTGGCTGGCTTGACGTGTCTCAGAGGAAGCACATAGTCACCTTCACCCTCCCAGTGTAGGTAGTTTAGGTGGAGTCTTAGCTAGTGGGTAAAACGGGAACGACTAAATTACAACAATCGTAACCTTTTTTAACACATCTCCGATGCTCTAGCCACTGTGTCTGCTGCCACTGTCAAAAAGTCTTCCAATAATTCATGTCCCTCCTTCAAAAGCAAAAAAAATAAAACATCTCCAGAATGGCAACTGTAAAGGAGAAGGCAAAAACTGTCTTCACCTTTAACATTAGTTAATGAAAAGTATTTTTTTCTAAGTCAGTATTTTGAAAATATCACCCAATTTAAAGGCCGACTTCTGTGTTGAAATGATGTTGAAAAATAATTATTGGGAAAAAATGGAGATAACATTTTTTTTAGATGATGTGCATGAGGAAGGGAGGCACATTTTGGATTTGACCATTTTAGTAACTAAGCTACTAAGCTACTAAGCTGCACCAGTTTTCGCTCATAGCGTGTCTGATTTGCAGCACCTGAAAGTAGAGTGAAAATGTATCAGGCCCAGAGAGTCCCATACTAAAATTATCCCAATTGTGGGGTCACCTGGGTATGAATTTCTATTGCTTTAAACTGCAAATCTAAAAGTGTTCAGAACTAGCAGTTAACACTTTATGAATGGATTATAAAATTCCCTTGGCTGGGCTTGAGCTAAGCCTTCACAGGCATGCTCACTACATATTCCATATAAGGCTAAAACTGTGCTATCACTTCAAGAGAGAAACCAGCACACTGCGAAGGCCACGAGGTGTTTGCTGGTGAGGTGTGCTAGAAACCTGTAAACATGCTGCTAGATAGGCCGAACAGATGGAGGTTGTGCTGCTGACCCTCAGCCTTCTCGCTGTATGCAGGTAGAGGATATAGTGTGATGTGGTGTGTGGTTGTGTGTGTGTGTGTGTGTGTGTGTGTGTGTGTGTGTGTGTGTGTCTGTGTATGTGTGAGCAAGTAATTCCTGTCCAAGAATAACCACCATCCTTTAATATTTCTCCAATGTGTATCTCATTGGGGGTTGCAGACCCGTGCCAAGACCAATAACATTTTCACAAAGGACAAGGCCATGTCTACACTCACATAGAAAACTGAGCGGCCATGGAAGAAAAACAAGAAACATTTTTGCCTTTGTTGACAGCAAAATCGCTCCTACCATTGTAAAACATTTATTTAATCCCCTAATTTGTATCAAGCCCAAATAGCTGCCTGGTAGGAATGCACTACAGACATGAAGCCTCCTGACTAGTGTTTTCGAAATCCCGTTTGTACATTTTACACAGTCGGTGGACTGAGACACGTCTAGCTTTCCTCGAACATTTGCTCGTATACCTTGTCAAGTGCAATAAGTGGCCAAAGTACATGTTTTGCTGATTTTCTTAGTGAAAATAAGTATATCTTCTACAGAGGACCACTTGAACATTTGAAAGCGTAATTACTGTCAATTTACGGACTGTCAAATATATAGAAATTGTGCAAATAAATAGAAATTGTGCTACATTTACAGAATTGTACTCTTTCTCTCAGAAAATATGGTTATCCAAATATTTGCAATTGACTTTTCATGTAGAGCATACATTTTGTGTGACAGGCCAAGGCTATTTCCATGTTTTGATAAAGTACCGCAAGCTGAACTGCAATGTTTAAGGTAGAGCATCAACACGATGCAGGAGAGGCTTTGAAAATGTTCTGCTATTGTAGACGTCTTGGCTGACTACAATAGGATCATTTTGGTTTTGTTGTCCGCTTGCGTCTCTTACTGTCAGGACAAGATGTTACTTGTTACTGCTCTTTTCAGCAAGATTGATACTTGTATATAAACGTTGCTGTTACTGTTACTGGGTATTAACACAGGCTTTATATAAGGTGAGTTCTCTTTCATATCCACTTAAAACAATGACTGGACGTTCCAACTCACTTTCATATTGCTTTGTTATGTCTTGTTTCCAGAGGAAGTGGAGCTTTCCACCCTGCGATTGCTTTTGATTGCAAGCACTGTACAGTGAAGCCTTCATTGTTAGCATTACTGATACTGCCAGCATCAGTGGGCATTTTGCTTGCTAATGATACTTAACCAGACTCAGGATACTTCACTGATAAACAAATTCACCATGGTAATAGCTGGAAATTACTTTCATTCTATGAATGAGAGGGTGGAGGGCAGTAGAGTCACAGCAGCAGCAATAAACTACAGATGGTTTGAAGGGTTAAATTTGAAAAATGTGTAAACGGCCTTAAAAAAGTGCTGTTGATAATTTACTGAATTAACACATACTACCTTTGACCCCACTACTTAACATCTGAGATTTATTTTGTTTTAAACATTGTCATTTCTTGGGAATGTTACCATACCTCACACATTTTATTACCCTATTGTGATGTCAGCAGACATCGGTACTCATTCCTTTTGGTAGGATATAGGATAATAAAGGACTTATTTTATATCATATTCAGCTCCTAGCATGAAGAAAGCATCACTTTAGAAAATGTAAAGTACCTACCAGCTTTTGAGCTTACTTGCTATACAGTACATGTATATAGCATATGAATAATATTTCAATGTCAATCAACCATCCTTGTTTGAACACTAGGCCCCACCCAGACAGTTGTGATTAACATAATTTAAGAACTGCCCAGTCACATAAAACATTTTTAATGTTTCGCTGGTTCCATGATTTCATCCTCAAATACCAGTCTTTATAAAGTCTGCCAAAGTGACAACCATCACCCCCACGCTTCTGTCAAAACAACAAACTGGTAAGAATGGACATAAAAGCAATACAATAATAAAAACGAGTAAAAGGCATTCAAACCTAAACTTTAACTAGTTGTCATAATAGAGACAATGTCAAATTCCACCTATTAGAAACATAATTGTACCATGAAGTGCTGATGGTTTAATCATATGATGTGTTTTATACTTACAAAGCATGTTTGTTTTTGTTTTTGGAATAGATAATATTTAGGCGGTGAAAAAAAAAAATATATGGAATGTGGCATTTTAGAATTGATGGCTTAGTAAACATAAACAATTGTGCAAATCCGCCATCTTTGTTTTGTTGTGTTACATTTTTACTAAAATATCACAATATCTACAGTTCAGAAGATTTATGAGTATGATCATTAGAGTTAGAAAGTAGACCAAGTTTTTTCTTCTGAGTATACTATTGGTTTGGTTTTATGATTACTAAAATTGTATTCTATTGTTTTTGCTGAAGCCAGCATGTTGGCCACGAGGGGGCCTACATGCAAACACTTAACATGAGGATGATATTCCATGAAAAGAACTGATGGAAAATAAGTCCATTTAGAGCATTGCATTTTTTCTCAACACCTGGCTGTGAGGAGAGGAAATGCAATAAAGCTTGTCTGGATTTAATAATATATGTATATGGGGAGAGACCGACATGACAGACACATGAGAGACTCATGAGTGGGGGCGTGTTAATTTATCTGACATATGATTAATTGGCCGGCCATACATATGCACTATGTTCATGACACATGTTAGAGAATTTTTTTTTTTTTTACACCTGTTGTCACATCCGGGCTGCTTCAGTCACGCCTGCAGTGGCCCCTGTCACTGTACTAGTACTAGTGTAGTGAGACCCATCTGAGAAGATGTCAGGATAGGTTTGGGTCTGAGCCCGGCGCCGAGTAGCTCAGCTCTATTGGATTAGGTGTCTCTCCGCTCGTCAGCTGGGTTGCTGGGCACCAGGTAACGGGGCTCAGCTGTTTTACAAGTTCCTTAAGTCTATCGTGTTAAAGTTTCATTAGTTCGTGTTCGTGATTGGTTGTTTGTGCCGAGCCTCTCGTGTGTGTGCATCAGAAAAACCAGCCAGTCTGGAACGGCAGGCGTGCGATCACCCATCGCCAAGCCTTGCTCGCTCTGTTGGGACTCTTAGTTCTAGTTTAAGTTCTGTGTAGAAGCAATCACGGACTTTGTCTCTCTTCCATCGGCTCTCCTCTCCTCCTCGGCTTGCGCTTTGTGTGGCAGGCGGAGCGCAGCTCGTGACTGAGTATTGGAGCCAAGGCAAAGGCGGCTAAGACAATCACAGCAGACTGGGGTTGTCCCCTTCTCTCTTTGTGTGTCTGTTCTCTGTTCTTTCCTACAGACGAGAGCAGCCCAGCCAAAGCGCAAGGTTTCTCCCCTTCGTGGCTCCTGCGGAACGCGGAGCTGTATTTACCGGCCACCTGTGAGTGAGCCTAGATGCATCGGGACCAATACAGCCGTCAGCTGATCGTGTCCCTTTAACCCCTGCCCGGCGGAGAGTGGACGTACTTCAGTGGTTGGATCAACCATCACCTCAGTTCAAGGACTTGTTCCGCTCTGAGCTTATTAGCTTACAACTTGTTCTCAGTTTCGAATAAACACTCTTGTTTCATTCAAGTTCTCCGCAGCAGCGTCCTCTTTGCTCGTACCAGTCATGACACCTGTGCTATCAATTAAGGCCTTAACAGTAAACATCCTACGGATGAAATAAATGTTTATTGTAAAAATCGCATAACAGCTGGTTCACAATCCATGTGTCCTGTGTACTTACTAATTTAATACCAGATAATTTAATTTACACAAACTTGTGTGAGCATTTAAATTAGCACAGTGTTAAATCTTGGCAGAGAAAACAGCTGTGGCTGAAACCTCTTTAAAGTCTGTTTATGTTAAAGGCTTGGTGTAATGTTCAGTACAAATGTCAGTCACGACAGTGTTCTGTGGTCTGGTTCTAGATTTTTCTTAATCTAGTAACTTTAGAAAATATGCGTCAAGTAGTGTTGCTGACAGCAGTAACAGCAGTTGCAATGTAATCTTGTTACATTACATTACGTCACTGCTATCCAGAGAAATCATCCAAAATTACTTTTAAAAGACTTGTAATAGTATGTATTCAGTTTCATTAAATGTGTGTGTGTGTGTGCATATA
>JBBPCZ010121275.1:10000-27455 GCA_037974445.1 Brycinus macrolepidotus | reverse complement strand
TTGGAAAAAAAGAAATCTTGATACTTTTTACTGCTTTCTTGTTTGTTTGCATTTATTCTAATGTTCTCTTGTGTTTTGCACAGGTGCCTAAGACTTTTGCACAGTACTGTAATTGTGTGCATAATATGTGCAAATGATAAGCAGAAGTTCAATAAAAATATACAGTAAGTCTAGAAAAATACAGAAACTCTGAGACAGTTTTTCAGAAGAAATGTGACATGGATGTATCTTTTGCAGGTAGCTGCATGAGCATCATAAAAAAGTGATATGTAAAAGTTCAGGTGTGTCTGTGTGGGGTCGCGGGGGGGGGTATGAGTTGGGGGGAACAGGCAGTGTGTTGAGGAGTGTGACGGCTGGTGGGAAAAAGTTCTTACACAGTCCGACTGATCGGGCTACGATACCATCTTTCAGATGGGAGCAGAGTGAGGAGTTCATGAAAGGGGTGTGAGGACTTGTGCAGCAGGCCTTTCCAGTGCATGTGTTTCAATGACATTTCTCAAACGTTTCTGATCTGCCCGACTCTGGGATTACTCTAATCTGCTACAAGATGTTCCTTGCTGAGGCAGTACGAGACAGTGAACCAGGCCCTATATGTAGGTTATTTTGGGTTCGTGTCACTTTTCTTGCCTGTTTCAAAATCAAAACAGCAGAAATGTTTATAAAATAGGACCGTACACAGTTCCGTTACATATTCATAATTAAATATCTGCTCCGCTTACAGACTACATAAAAATACAAGACAAGAAATTCTGGCTCTTTGGAAGCAAAATATGAAGAAATGAGTGGGGGAGGGGCTCACGACTTTTGCACAGAACTGTATGTTCTGCACTCACACTGTCATGGTTGGTTAGTGTAGTGAATAACATCGCTGCCATCGCATGCAAGAGAGTGGGGTTCAGTTCCTACTCTGGGCAACACATCACACCACTAAAAGTTATTTTGGGTTCATGTCAATTTTTCTTGCTTGTTTTGACATAAAAAAAAGCAGCAGAAATGTCTTGGGATGGGACCTCAGTAACTTCCGATCATAACTGAATGTCTCTGTTTACAGACTACATTAAAAAATACAAGAAAGTCTGGCTCTTTAGAAGCAAAATATGAAGAAATCAGGACAGTACGATATGTTCTGCACTCACATTGCCACGGTTAATTAGGGTAGTGGATAACATCACTACCATTCATGCAGGAGAGTGGGGGGTTCAATTCCTACTCTGGGCTACACACCACACTACACCTATAAGAGGAAGTTTTTAATTTTTTGTACAGTCTACAGTTCTTTTTATATATAGGTTATGCTCCTTTTACTATCTTCTTTGCTGTTGTAACTGCAAGTTTCCCTCCCGTGGACTAAATAAAGAGTTATCTTATCTTATCTTACAGTATATGGACAAAAGTATAGGTATGCCTGACTATTACACCAAAAGGGACTTTAATGACAATACATTCAAACACATAGACTTTAATATGGAGTTGGTCCCCCTTTGAAGCTATAACAGCTTCCACTTTTCTTGGAAGGCTTTCCACAAGATGTTGGAGTGTTTCTGTGGGAATTTGTGCCCATTCATTCTGTGGAGCATTTATGAGGTCAGACACTACTGTTGGACGAGAAGGCCTGGCTCGCAATCTCCGTTCCAGTTCATCCCAAAGATATTGGATGGGGTTGAGGTCAGGGCTCTGCGGGGCCAGGCAAGTTCTTCCACACCAAACTCATCCAACCATGTCTTTATGGAGCTTGCTTTGTGCACTGGGGCACAGTCATGCTGGAATAGACAGGGTTCTTCCCCTTCTTTGTGTCCACAAAGTTGGAAGCATGTCCAAAATGTCCTGGAAGTAAAGGGCCTGGCCCAAAACCTGAAAAGCAGGTGTGTCCCAATACTTTTGCCCATATTGTGTATCTTATCTTATTTCAGGTTTTTGGGTTCATGTCTTATTTTCTTGCTTGTTTTGTAAACAGCGGAAATGTCTCTAAAACCATACAGATCTCTGTAACTACATCACATTCTGATTATGATTAAAAATCTCCTCTGCTTATAGACACCGATGCAGTCTGGATTGAAAGTGTAGAACAGAGAATCCAGATTCCAGTCCTGGATTTTGAAATGACTGTTATTTAACAGAATGTGACTGAAAGGCCACCTGCTGTGATAAAACCAGCGGCTATAAAATCCAGGAACCGGAAACAGGATTTGAGGTCTGGAATCGAAGACCTCTGGTGTAGAACCTGCACTTCACACACAGTTTCCCTGGCGGTTTCTGTGAGACACGAGTCAAAAATAATTCATATAAAATTACAGGCTGCTTTTGTTAGCACGGGTGATAACAGACTTTGGAAGATTACGTAACGGCAGGTGTATTAGAGACTCCTGGAGCGCTCTTAAGAGCTTATCAAGAAAATTCAATTTGACATGAAAGAACTAGAGGAACACGGAAACTCAGAGCCACGACTCAAAAAGCTGCATGTTCTTTTTTCCTCTCAGCTTAAAATGTGTGCCAATGTGTGCATTCTCCTCCTTATATGTTATAAATCTTGAGCCACCCCTCATTTCCCCGCACCAACAAGGTGGTATGGTATTTTCGCACAAGTCTTGAGCAAGTCTTGATCGTGCTTGGAGGAGAACACGAAACACTAATTCTGTTCGGTCACTGAGCAGTGACAGGGAGAGGGAGGACCACCCCACCCACCCAGAGAGAGAGAGAAGACAGTTATACTGAGTGCTGGGGGCAGAAGAAGGACCACTCCACCCACCCAGAGAGAGGACAGTTATACTGAGTGATGGGGGAGAGGGAGGACCACCCTGCCCAATGCTTAGACAGTTGTTCCACCCAGAGCCCTCGTGTTCCTGTTTTAAGCCTCTCCAGATCCTACATGAGGAAACCCCACCAACAAATTCACCTCCTACAGGGGGCGCCCTGAGGGGTCATTTAGTAAAGCACATAATTCCCTTCTCTCCCAACAGGCAAAGCCACAGGCAGTCAGAGAAATACCACCACACAGAGAGAGAGAGAGAGAGAGAGAGAGAGAGAGAGTGAAAGAGAGAGAGAGAGGTCTGCTTGTGATGTTTAGAGAGAGAGAACGAAAGACAGAGAGAAAGAAAGGAAGAAAGAGAGAGACGAAGAGAGAGGGAACAAGAGAAGAGAGTAAAACAAATAAAGAAAGAAAGAGAAAGAAAGAATGAAAGAAAGAAAGAATGAAGAAAGAAAGAAAGAATGAAGAAAGGAAGAAAAAGAAAGACAGCGAGACAGAGAGAGAGAGAGAGAAAGAGAGATAGAGAGAGAGAGAGAGAGAGAGAGAGAGGGAGAGGTCTGCTGGTGATGTTTACTCTGTCAAACACTGACATGTTCTCCACTGGTAAAGGTCATGCATCAGCATCAGCAGGTGTGTGTGTTTGTGTGTTTGTGTGTGTGTGTGTGTGTGTGTGTGTTTTGCATGTATACTGCATAGACCAGAAGGTGGAAGCCATGCAGTATACATGCAAACACACACACACACACACACACACACTCACACACAAACACACACACACACACACACACTATGTTACAGAGCTGGTTGTCTGGACATCTGTGAGAAGCTCTTCAGTGTGGAGAGCCAAACCACTCAGTCTCCATTAAAACGGTTTCAACTGGAGAGCAAAATGAGCCAGGAAAACTCCCATCAGACTACAAGCACCACGTTCGCCAGCCAAACAATTAGACTGAGGACAGACAAGAAGCAAATGGCAGTGCATCATGGGAATTGTAGTCTAACCGTGCCAGAAGCTTTGCCAAAACAATGTTTCTGCTTGTTTTGCAGGGTGAACTGAAATATGAAAGTCTTTAAATCAGATGAACAAATAGTGACAGCACAGATGCATCGTAGGAATTGTAGTGACAATGACATGGTAACAATGCTACTGCTATGTGTACAGTACAAAATACAGTGGTTGACTGGATGGGATTAGTTTTACCTTGGGATTATTTTTGTTTATCACTCCAGGTTATAATAATCCCAAATTATATTAATCCCATGTCATATTAATCCCTGGTTATCTCAAATCCCATGTTATATTAAATCCCAGGTTATATTAATTCCCAGTTAAAATAATCCCAGTTTATATATAAATCCCCAGGTTATATCAATCCATGGTTATATTAATCACCAATTACATGACCCCAAGTTATATTAATACCCAGTTATATTAATCCTGGGTTACTTTAGTCTCTGGTTATACTAATCCCTGGTTACATGAATCCCAGGTTATATTAATCCCAAATTGTATTAACCCTTGTTTATATTAAGTACCAGTTATATTAATCCCGGGTTACACTAATTCCCAGTTATATTCATCTCAGGTTATATTAATCCAAGGATATGTTAATCTCAGGTTATATTAATCCCCAGTTACATTACCCCAAATAATGTTAATATCCTGCTATACTGAATCTAGGTTATATTCATCCCAGAACATATTAATCCCTGGTTATATGAATTCCCAGTTATATTAATGCCCGGTTATATTAATCACATGCTATAAAATGAACTGAAATAAGACCAGGTTAAACTAAATTTGTGCAATAAAACAGTAGAAATAATCTCAGGTTAGATTAATTTCATACTAAAACAGAATAGTCTGAAATATATTCATCTTCTGCCTTTAAATGAACTACAAAATTACATGTAAACTGAGCCCTATAAATAAGAACAGGTTCAATCTGGTATGCTATCCTGAGATTATACTAATCCCGTTCTGTAAAACAAGCCAGTGAAACACAGCAATGTTCTCCCAATCCCTTCCTATAAAACAAACTATTAAACAAATTGTAGAAATGACCCTAGGTTGCATTTTTCCTGAGCAGCATTAAACTCACACAAACTGTCATGTAATTGATAACAGAACTAAGGAAGGTCTGTTTATGGATGCATGAATGTGTGTGTGTGTGTGTGTGTGTGTGTGTGTGAGCTCTTGATTATACTCTGATTTATTGCACATGAACAAGTGATTTATCTTCTAAAACAAGGCTCTCATAAGCAGCGATTGTGTTAAAGTGGTTTGAGGAGATTGATGTAAATGCTGCTTAATTATGACGGATTCTCACGTCTGCTCAAAGTGGTTGTTAAAATTTCTCTTCACATAAATCCCCATTAAAAACTAAATATCATATTGATTTCTCCATTAGGTGGTCACTTATGTTGGAGGAACCAAGAAACGCTGTGACAATTCCAGACACACACACACACACACACACATTCAGCAAAGGAAGCTCTTTCACGATGTCACATTCAGGAAATAGTGGTTTTCCTCTGCCTTCAGGCCATAAAATATAAAAAACGAGGAAAACACACACCTCTGAAATAATGCTAGTATTTGCTAGCACGCCTATGGGATTCTAGAAGTATTTTAGCACCAAGCTAACAAGATTGCACCTTTTGTCGGTTTTGGATTAAATGTGTGTATCTCATTATAGACATATATATGTATGCCTACAATGACTCCTTCACTAAAGACATCTGACAAACATTCACTGGTTAGACCCTCTGACACACACCCACTGGTTAGAGCACCTGACATATAATCACTGATTAAACGTCTACTTCCATTCACAGTCAATGATGGATCTAGAACCTTCAGAATGAGGTTCTGCTCTCACTAAACTGCCCTGTCCACTGTAAGAGCAGCAAACGGCGAGTGTGTACAATAGCAAAAACCAGTTTTAGACTGTTTTGCAACGTTGTCCTTTGTTGAAAGCAGTTTTTTCCCAGATCTAAGAGTTAACTGGTTCGCGACCTACATCCAACACCAAAATTCCCATGTTACTGGACTGAACTCACCATGGCCAGCGGGATCACTCCAGCCAGTTCCTTCTGGACGATGTGGATTTGGGTCTCGGTCTCCTCTGAACCTGTCCTGATACCTGGATACTCCACCATCCAGGAGATCGACCCGCTGCCCACCGTGTCCACGGCAACGTTCATCTCCAGGTCCACCTGCACCACCCTCTGCCAACCAGGCTCCACCCTAAAGACAGAGAGAAACTATTGAAATAGGTTTCACAGATTCAGGCCCCCCACTTTACACCTTCTACATCCTTCTGTTGTTTCTCAAGCACTTGGAAATAAGCAGAAAGTTTAATGCCAAAGTAGAACCATTTTTTGGTTCTCTAAAGAACGTTTGAATAGCTAGATAGATGTATATTGTGCACATGAGATGTATGTGTGTGAAAAACCTCACTGGAATTCAAAGAACCTCCACATAATGTAAAAGTCCTTGAAAGAACCCTTAAACCGGTAAAGAGCCTTAAAATTATGTGACGGTTCTCAAGGTTCTTTACACTGACACATCTAATTTACAAATATGGTTCTAAACAGTAAAATGGGAACTGTAAGTTTGTGATTGGGCAAAGCGGAAACTTACTGTCTCATTTTTCTACAAACTATAAAGATATGAGAGGGGCTCAAGACTTTTGCACAGTGTTATAAAAGAGGTTACTGATGCCCATGGCCCGACTTATACAGAACATCCATCTTTCAATTTACGACATTTAGCAGACGTTTTTATCCAAAGCGACTTCCATTCCCTAAATACAGGGGACAATCTCCCTGGAGCAACTTGGGGTTAAGGGTCTTGCTCAGGGACCCAGTGGTGGTTTGCTGAAGGTAGGATTCAAACCTATGACCTCTTGGTCCAGAGGCAAGTATCCTACCCACTAGGCCACCACCTTCTATCCATCCATCTCCCTTTTGTTTCCATCCATCCATCCATTTATTCTTTCCATCCATCTATCCATCAGTCCATCCATCCATCCATCCATTCATTTTTTTTCGATTCATCCATTTATTCTTTACATGCATTCATCCATTCTTTACATCATCCATCCATCCATTTTTTCCATTCATCTATTCTTTCCATCCATCCATCTATCCATCCATCCAACCACGACATCCATTCATCCATTCTTTCCATCCATATATCCATTATTTCCATCCATCCATTCTTTCCATTCATCCATCATTTCTATCCATCCATCATTCATCCATCCATCCTTCCATCTATCCATTCTTTCCATTTATTCATTCATCCATCCTTCCATCCATCATCCCTTCTTTCCATTTATTCATCCTTCCATCCATCCATCCATTCTTTCCATTCATTCATCTTTCTATCCATCCATCATCCCCCATCCATCCTTCCATCCATCCATCCATTTTTTACATTTGTCATTCATCCATCCATCATTCTTTCTTTTCATTTATCCATCCTTCCATCCATCATCCATTCTTTCCATTTATCCATCCACCCATTCGATCAAACCCAGTGCCACTCTCAACCCATAACAATGATATCTTCTCTGTTTTAAACCATGTGTTTGGAAAATAAATCTATTTTAATGTGATGTGACTTCAGGAACGAAGGAATGAAGGAAGGAGGGAGGGAAGGAAGGATGGAGGGAAGGAAGGTTGGCCCTGTTTCAGCAGAAGCAACTGGTAATTAAGGGATTTATTTTAGGACGACGTGAGGGAAGAGCCCTGACGGGAATAAAACAAATAAAACAGCAGGAAAACATCCCTCAACCATGTGGCTGCATTTCTCAGTTTCGCAGAAGAGAAGAGTCCCAGATTCACTCTGTATTCAGAAGAGAAAAGAGCCCAGAGCGTCGCCGTGGGAACGAGGAACGAGGAATGAGGAAGGAGCTCAGTAAGTTCAGGAAGTCTCTCACTCACACACACACACACACACACACACACACACACATATATATATATATATGTATGTATGTTAGTGAGTGCTTGTATGTATATATACATATGTACAAACATATAAACATACATACATATATATATATATATATATATATATATATACACACTCACTAACATACATAAACACATACATATCAGCATACAAACACTCACATACATATATACACACACATATACACACACAAAACACACACACACACACACACACACACACTGTTGGTGGTCCCTTTCTGAGGCTGTAGAGACTGAAAAGATGACGTGTGGTTTTTTGTGACATCACAACAACTGCAAAGGGTTAAAAATGGACTGTTTTTACAGTTTAGTGTCCTTAAATGGACTGAACTGAGACTCAAGAGTGTTTTGAAACTTTAACACGATTTAGATTCTAAATCAGGTTCTTATTTTGATAAATGAGGAAAATTCAGTTTTCTGTGATTTAAGCCCTTTAAAACTTTTTCATATTTAATATTGCTTCTATTTTACTAAACTGCGCAGTCTTTTTATTCATCCGTTTAGTTTTTCTTTCCACTTTATCTTATTTGTCTTAAACCCCTCTTTGAAGTCTTTCTAAACTTCTTTTTAAAGGTTCCTGTATAAATAAAACATTATCAGAATTAAAATTATCTAGAAAAAATGAAACAGAGGAAAGAGAGAATCGAAACTGAGAGAGAGAGAGAATGGAAATCGAGAGAGAGAGAACGAAAGAGAGAGAATAGAAATATAGAGAAAGAGAGAAAGAGAGAGAGGGGGAGAGAGAATTGAAAGAGAGAGAAAGAGAATAGAAATCGATAGGGAGGGACAATAGAAATACAGAGAATAGAAAGAGAGAGAACAGATATTCAGATGGAGGGAGAAAGAGAATAGAATTTGAGACGGAGAGAGAAAGAATAGAAATCAAGAGAGAACAAGAACAGAAATCCATCAAGAGAGAGAAAGAATCAAAAGAGAGAGAATAGAAAGAGAGCGAAAGAGAGAGAGAATAGAAACTGAGACAGAGAGAGAATAGAAAGAAAGAGAGAATAGAAAGAAAGAGAGAGAATAAAAAGAGAGAATAGAAATCGAAAAAGAGAGATGATATTATTGGTTAATATTATTTTCCCCGCCCACTGGTGCATGATGACATCATCAGAAACATCAGAAATGAGTTTTAGAGGTGGAGCAAAAGTCATGTTTTGACATAATTTTACAGGAATGTAAAAATTAGATATTCTAAACGATATGATGAGTCATGATTAACGCGTTGAGGGAACTAATAAGACAAAAAAGATTACACTGAAATATCATAATCGAAAAAATGATGTTACCATTTCACTGAAAGTTCAGAGACCCTGTAAGTTATATAAACACACACACACACACACACACACACTTTACTGGAAACACCCGCCTTGTGCATCTACTAACTGGCCACTTTATTAGAAACACCCTCTTCATAGTCCCATTATACAGGTGTTCAATTGAGAGAGAGAAAGAGAGACAAACAGAGAGAGAGAGAGAGAGAGAGAGAGAGAGACAACAGAAAGAGAGAAAGAGTGTGAGAGAGAGACATTAATAACATGATGCTAAAATCATAATTTAAAAAATAATGATATCATTTCACTGAAAGTTCACAGGCTCTGTAAGTTACATAAACACACACACACACACACACACACACACACACACAGATGCTCAAAGTGCTCTTATGTAAGTTGAGCCCCCAGTCAGCTGGACAGGCAGATGGCCAGCAGCAGAAAAACAGGAATAATGTACTGTAAGATTGCGACCTATCAGTAATAAAAGATGTTCTGTCATTTAAAGCTGAATGAAACGTCTGAACGTTTTATTTCTGCTTTCAGCTCTGCACTGAATCACAGAGTAAACGACATTAAATAACAGCTTTTCATCTCCAGCTGCTGCATATCAGACCTGCAGTTGTAGATCGAGAGAGAGATTATGTAAGATTATGCCCACCGGCCACTTTATTGGAAACACACACCTCGTGCATCCACTCACTGTCCATTTTATTGGAAACACCCACCTTGTCCTTCTAAGTGGCCAGTGTACTGGAAACATCTACCTTGTGCTTCTACTAATTGGCCACTTTATTGGAAACATCTAGCTTGCACTTCCACTTAGTGGCCACTTTATTAGAAACACCCACCTTGTGCTTTCACTGACTGGCCACTTTATTGGAAACATCTAATTCATAGTTCCATTATACAGGTATTCAACTGACCTATTCATGATCCTGTTTTCATAGCAACTGTTGCTATGCTGGAATGTTTGTCTCAGGCCTGCATAGTTTGGATAACCTACAGTAACACCGTCCAGAAAAAGGAGAAGAAAATAGTGTCATAAAAAAGAAGGGAGAGAGAGTGAGAGAAAGACAGAGCGAGAGAGAGGGAAAAGAGAGGAAGAGGGGAGAGAGAGTGTTTTGGCAGTTTGCTAAGTGCAGGATACAAAATGAGGAGATTTAGAGCTCAGAGAAAGAGAGAAAGAAGCTTTGTGGAGAGCTAAGAGGTGAAACAAAGAACAGAAGGAGGGCGGAAACAAAGGGAAGAAGACGAAGTGGAATAAGAGGAAATGAAGGAGGGATGGAGAGCTTGTGCAGTAGGAGAAAAAAATTTAAAGAGCAGATTTGTGTTCTGTGTGGACGAATATGACTTTTTTCAGACCAGCATGATGGAAAACCTCAATCTACTGAGTCTTATACATATATTCATCCATCCACCCATCCATCCATCCATTCATTAATTCATCTATCAATCGATCCAACCATCCATGCATCCATCCCTACCTCCCACCCAGCCACATGTTGATAAGTTAATTCATGCATCCATCAATGGAAGAACAGATTAGATAGATGTCTTGAGCCTCCCTCATTTCTTCATATTTTGTTTTGAATCACCTTGTTGGTTCAACAATACTATTTGCTGCCTGACAAACTGTCTTATCTTTGTCATATTGAGTTGAATAAATGAAAGGAATGGGAACAACTGTGACAGGCTGCAAAGTGCCTAAAGATACAAGGAGCCTAGATAAAGGTGGTCCAACCACTCAGCATTCAGTACCACCAGTATACTGATCACCGCCTGATCAGCTGGAATCATCTGCACCTGTTTCTTCACTGGTTCAGGCCTTAAGTTAGATGTGCTTTGTTCTGCTCGAATGATTCATACGTAAGTCACTGTGTGGCTTAACAGATACAAAACATTCCTCTGAAACTGGTCAGGTTCAGGGACTGGACTGAAAATGAGAGTCCTTCAGAAGCCTGGAGAACTGTTCCACAAGACTACGTTAAAATACAAGAAGGTCTGGCTCTTTGGAAGCAAACTATGAAGAAATGAGGGGTGGTTCAAGACTTTTGCACAGTACTGAGTGGCAGAATGACAGCAGTAGCCTGGCCCTTTCCTGCCTCTGTCCAGAGCGGAGCTGTTCGGCTGAAACAGTGTGTGATAACAGGACAGTGCAGACAGCTTCAATTACAGACTCCTACAGAACAGCCCTGAAATAAACGCCCTCACAGGACTCAGCACTCAGCCTGTCACCCCCTCACTGCCGTCTGAACCTCGCCAGAGCCTCTACAGTCAGTCCTACACTGTTTAAAACCAGGGCAGGGTTACAGCTTCATCAGTCAATATAATAATAAACCTGGATATGAAAATCACCTGATCTCCACACAGTGAACACAGTCCACAGTTACTATCACTAATGAGAGCAACATTGTCTGCATGTTCCACATTATGATATCGCATAAAAAGTAAACAGTCAATGTATAAAGTGAATATTATGAGTGTCAATGAGCATTTATATAATATAAATAATATAAATACAGAGTTTATTTATGATGTATATTATACATACACCCAAAGAGTGTATTATGTATGCCATACATACAGTTAATGGTCATATATAAAATCAATAAGCATGTATCATACATATTATATATATACGGTCAGTGAGCGCATATGTCATATAAATCATTTATACGGTCAATGAGTGTGTGTGTTTGTGTATATGTATATATGTATGTGTGTGTGTGTGTAAATTATTTACATGATGTATACACTCATTGACTGTGTATATACATTTACACGTGTATGTGGGTGTCTATATCACATATGTCATGGAGTGGTGGAGGAGTGGAGGAGTTGAGTGGTGGAGGAGTGGCGGAGCGGAGTGGTGGATTAGAGGAGAAGTGGAGTGGTGGAGGAGTGAAGTGGTGGAGGAATGGAGGAGTGGAGTGATGGAGGAGTGGAGTGATGGAGGAGTGGAGGAGCAGAGTGGTGGATTAGAGGAGAAGTGGAGTGGTGGAGGAGAGGAGGAGTGGAGTGGTGGAGGAGTGAAGTGGTGGAGGAGAGGAGGAGTGGAGTGATGGAGGAGTGGAGGGGTGGAGTGATGGAGGAGTGGAGGAGTGAAGTGATGGAGAAATGGAGGACTGGAGTGATGGAGGGGTGGAGGAGTGTAGGAGTGAAGTGGTGGAGGAGTGGAGGAATGGAGTGGTGGAGTAGGCGAGGAGTGAAGTGGTGGAGGAGTGGAGTGGTGGAGGAGAGGAGGAGTGAAGGAGTGGAGTGGTGGAGGAGTGGAGTGATGAAGGAGTGGAGTGGTGGAGGAGTGGAGGAGTGGAGGGGTGGAGGAGTGGAGTGATGAAGGAGATGAGGAGTGAAGTGATGGAGGGGTGGACAAGTGGAGTGGGGAAGGAGAAGAGGAGTGGAGTGATGGAGGAGTGGAGGAGTGGAGTGGTGGAGTAGAGGAGGAGTGGAGTGGTGGAGGAGTGGAAAAGTGTAGTGGTGGAAAAGTGGAGTGGTGGAGGAGTGAAGTGGTGGAGGAGAAGAGGAGTGGAGTGATGGAGGAGTGGAGTGATGGAGGAGTGAAGTGATGGAGGAATGGAGGACTGGAGTGATGGAAGAGTGGAGGAGTGGAGGAGTGAAGTGGTGGAGGAGTGGAGGAGTGGAGTGGTGGAGGAGTGGAGTGGTGGAGTAGAGGAGGAGTGGAGTGGTGGAGGAGTGGAGTGGTGGAGGAGTAGAGGAATAGAGTGGTGGAGGAGTGGAGGAGTGGAGGAGTGGAGGAGTGGAGTGATGAAGGAGATGAGGAGTGAAGTGATGGAGGGGTGGACAAGTGGAGTGGGGAAGGAGAAGAGGAGTGGAGTGATGGAGGAGTGGAGGAGTGGAGTGGTGGAGTAGAGGAGGAGTGGAGTGGTGGAGGAGTGGAAAAGTGTAGTGGTGGAAAAGTGGAGTGGTGGAGGAGTGAAGTGGTGGAGGAGAAGAGGAGTGGAGTGATGGAGGAGTGGAGTGATGGAGGAGTGAAGTGATGGAGGAATGGAGGACTGGAGTGATGGAAGAGTGGAGGAGTGGAGGAGTGAAGTGGTGGAGGAGTGGAGGAGTGGAGTGGTGGAGGAGTGGAGTGGTGGAGTAGAGGAGGAGTGGAGTGGTGGAGGAGTGGAGTGGTGGAGGAGTAGAGGAATAGAGTGGTGGAGGAGTGGAGGAGTGGAGGAGTGGAGTGGTGGAGTAGAGGAGGAGTGAAGTAGTGAAGGAGTGGAGTGGTGAAGGAGTGGAGGAGTGAAGTGGTGGAGGAGTGGAGGAGTGGAGGAGAGGAGACAGAAGAATAGTAAGTGAGATAAATGAAAGAAGAGAGAGATGCAGTGATGCAGCAGTGTAGAGGAACATGACGGCTGGTGCAGGCAGATGTTTAATCCAGACCTTCTCCTCCACAAATAGGAAACATAAAGATCAGGGGTCAGTGGTTTATTCACAGTGAGGCTCTGAGGTTCAGCCCAGACCAGCAGAAGCTCCAAAAAAAAAAGCTTGAAGACTGAGAGCCACTGATTAACCAGGGAGAGCTTACTGAGCCCCTGACTGAACTTAATGAAGACCTTCAGACCTGCAGACCCTCAGATCAGACCTCCAACAGGTAACCAGGCAACAAGGAGAACAGACAGATCAGATTCAGAAACAGCTGAAGCTCATAAATACACACAGATCAGATTCAGAAACAGTTCATAATTATTATCAACAACTTTTATTTCCAACTATTATCATGATAATTATTAATTATAATAAATTTAAATACCAGTCTGACATTAGAACTACAGTCGATAACTAAAGCTATTTATTTAGCACTACATTTTTTGTTTTAAAAATAATAAAACTATTTCAATTTATTTAAATGAAATTAAAGATTAATACAACTCATTTAAATAAATTAGGTAAACAATAAAGTAAAATTATGGATAATAGCGATAAATTATACTCACATTATTATTATTATTATTATTATTTATTCATTCCTATTCAAACACTAGAACTACAGCCCTTAAAAAAGCTATGAGTTTAATATCCCACCTAAGTACTATTATTTTGAATAATTTAGCAAATAAATAAAATTTTAAATAAAATACCATTACTTTTGATGAATTATTTGAACATTTATGAAACACAATAAGGTAAAATTAAGGATAACTGGCATCATTAAAGGCTAAAATAAATTATTTTAATGTTCCATTAAATATTGTTATTATTATTATTATTATTATTATTATTATTATTATTATTATTATTATTATTATAGGTGTAAATAATTAGTGAACACCATGTTATTGATGACCTGAGCAGAAAGTTCTGACTGGGGTCTTCACCGGTGCTCTGCTGGGGAAGAGTGTGTTTGTGTGTTTGTGTTTGTGTATTTATGTGTGTTTTTGTGTTTGCGTTTGTGTGTTTGTGTGTGTGTTTACGTGCTTGTGTGTTTGCGTTTGTGTGTTAGTGTGTTTGGGTTTGTGCGTTTATGTGTTTGTGTTTGTGTGTTTGTGTTTGGGTGTTTGTGTGTTTATGTGTTTGTGTTCATGTGTTTGTGTGTTTATATCTTTGTGAGTTTGGGTGTTTGCGTGGGTGTTTGCATGTGAGCTTGCTTGTGTTTGTTTGTTATTGCATTTATGTGTTTGTACATTTGCGTTTGTGTGTTTGTATGTTTGTGTATGTGTCTGTGTGTTTGTGTACATGTTTGTGAGTTTGGGTGTTTGTGTGTTTGTGTGCTTCCATGTTTATGTGTTTGTGTGTTTATGTGTTTTAGTGTTTGTATTTGTGTGTTTCTGTGTGTGTTCACGTGCTTGTGTGTTTGCATTTGTGTGTTAGAGTGTTTGAGTTTGTGTGTTTATGTATGTGTTTGTGAGTTTGGGTGTTTGTGTTTGTGTGTTATTACATTTATGTGTTTGTATGTTTGTGTGTTTGTGTATGTGTTTGTGTGTTTGGATGTTTGTGGGTTTATGTTTTTATGTGTTTGTGTGCAGGGATGGATCACCTCCCCCCAGATTCTGTGCTGCAGTCGTGCAGTCGCTGTTCTCGCGTAGCGGGGCGGAGTTAAGTGGGTGTTTACTGTGTGGAGCTGATCCTGGGTCAGCAGATTCAAAGGAGCTCTGTGTTTGGGGTTGAGGGTGAAACTCATGCTGTAGAGCCTGATCCTGACAGAGTGTGTGTGTGTCCTGCAGTCTGGGATTTGGGGATTATGCAGACGCTGTGATGTCGCATCAATACACACACACACACATGCACACACATACACACACACAAACACAAACACACGCACACACTGACAGGCCCCTTCATCAAGTTCACCTACATTGTATCTACACTGAAAGCAAGAATGAGAGAGGGGGGGGGGGAGAGAACAAGACAAGAGAGAAAGACAAAGAAAGACAAGAGAGAGTGAAAGAAACGAGAGAAAAAGAGAGAGTGAGAGCAAAAGAAAGAGACAAGAAACAGAGCGAGAGAGAAAGAGAGAGAGTGAAAGAAAGATGAGAGAAAAAGAGTGACAGAGAGAAAGGAGGGAAAAGTGAGTAAATGAGCGAGAGAGAGAGAGAGTGAAAGAGACGAGAGAGAAAGAGACTGTGATGGACTGTCAGGTTACCTATCTGTGACACACACATGCACACACACAACAAACACACACACACTCTCACTGAACAACGGTTAAGACAAGCTTTGATCCCCCCGACACACATACACACACACACACACATACACATACCTGCATACACACACACACAGTGATAAATGCAAGTGACACACACTGTCTTGAAAACCTGTCAGCACTCAAACCAACAGCTACTAAACATACAAACACAGAGAGAGAGAGCAAGAGAGGGAGAGAGAGAGAAAAGAGGAGAAAGAGAGAGAAGAGGGAGAGACAGAAAGAGAGACAAAGGGAGAAAGGAGAAAGAGAAAAGACGGGGATGGAAAAGAGGAGAAAGAGAGAAAAAGAGAGAGAGAGAAAGGAGAGCATGAGGGGAAAGAGGAGAAAGAGACAGAAAAAGAGAGAAGAGAGAGAGTGTGTGTGTGTGTGAGAGAGAGAGAGAGAAAAAGAAAGAGTGAGAGAATAACATAAATAAAGTAGGCCAAAAGCTCTTCTATTCAGATCCACACAGCAGAAGGAGGGAGAGTATCAGCGCTCAACTAAGTGATCCCCTGTAGCACAGTGTGTGTGTGTGTGTGTGAGAAGCAGGGCGGCAATTTGGTTAGCAGTGACAATAATAATACATCAAAGAGCAGAATCAATTCCAGCACACAGACTTTATATCCTCGCTGTTAGAGCACTGTGTGTATGTGTGTGAGTGTGTGTGTGTGTAATGTATGTGTGTGTGAGTGTATATGATGAATGTCTGTGCACACATGAGTGTGTGTTTTACACAATGTGGAGGCTACATAAAGTGTGTGTTTGTGGATGTGTATATATGAGGTGATTTTGTCTGCTCTGTTGTGTGTGTGTGTTTTGTGTGTGTGTTTGTGTGTGTGTGTGTGTGTGTGTTTGTGTGGGTGCATATATGTGTTTTTCTGTGTATTGTGTGTGTGTATGTGTGTATATTATTGTGTGTGTGTATTATGTCTTGGATCATATGGACGATCTGATTGGCTGAGAGGCGTCTGGTCACTGTTTATCTGAGAAAACAGCTTGTTTATTTCACTGCAGTCGGTAAGTAACGACTGATTCCACACTGCAGAGAACCAGCACTAATGTTCTACATCAGAACAGAAACAGAACCAAACACACCAGAACAGAACATTAGAACACTAAACTGAGAGAGAGAGAGAGATAGAGAGAGAGAGAGAGAGAGAGAGAGAGAGAGAGAGAGAGAAGGACCCTTTGAGAGCAAAGAAATTAAGTCATAAAGAGAGAAAGAGAAATAAAGAGGAAATAAAAGGACAGACAGAAAAAAAGACAGAAAGAGAGAGATGGAGAAAGCAAAAGAAAAAAACTAAAGAGACATGAGTGAGAGAAAGATGGCACGAAGAGAAAGAGAGGCAAAAATAAAAACAGAGAGACAGAGAGACAGAGAGAGAGAGAGAGAGAGATGGAGAGAGAGAGACAGAAGAGATGGAGAAGAGTGAGAGAGAAGAGAGGGAATGAGAGAAAAAACTGAATTAAGAAGAGAAAGAGAGAAACAGAAAATTAGAGAAAAGGAGGAGAGAGAGTGTGTGAGAGAGAAAGAGAAGGAGAGAGAAACTGAATAGTGAAAGAAACTGAAGAAGGAGGGAAAGAGGAAAAGAAAGTACTAGAATGAAAGAGTAAGCAGAGGAAAAGAAGAAAAAGGCTGGAGAGACAGGAAGACAAAAACAGAAGAGAAAGATCGAAGAAAAAGTAAAAAGAGAAATAAAGAGAAAAGGAGAGCGAGAGGAAAACGACAGAGAGAAAGAAAGAGAGAAAGAGAAAGAAATATATTAGAAACTGAGCGACGAAAGAGAGTGA
>JBBPCZ010121275.1:0-5000 GCA_037974445.1 Brycinus macrolepidotus | reverse complement strand
AGTTTTTTGTACCAAAGTGATTTGAAAATATAAAGAAATGAGGGGATTCTAGACCCTTGCACAGTACATTGTGAGGACAAATGTAAGGAGGGTATTAATGGGCATCAGACGGTGGGAAATTATTCATTTATTCTAAAGGGCTCCCAAGCAGGCGGAGGATTGACCTGCTATTAATTACAAAATTATAATGGACCACGTACACCAACAGCAATTTACAGAGATCACACACACACGCACACACACACACACACACACAAAGATCACATTATCTTAACTTAACTAGCCTGATTCCTTGCTTATACTCAGCCATGCATGAACCACATAAACAAACAACAACTCAAAAGCACAAGCACTGACACAACATCATTCCAGAGCCTTAAATCAGCCATATCCTGGCTAATTGAGCAGTCTTTTGTATTTATTTCCCTCCTTTTCCTTCTACCAGGCTTTCCCAATGCTCTAATACTAAACTTTGATACACAAACACTGGGTGACGAAGCTGAATTTAAAGTGATAACTGGTCAAAGACACTGAATTTAAACACCCAGAGTATATCTAACAGTGCATATCTGACAAACCTTTGACTGGTAGAGTATGTATTTTCAAAAATATGAACAAAAGACATGAAATCCCTTGTAGTATAAGAACCACCCATAAATGCTATGCTTGTTTTGTCCACCCCCTCAAGCCAGAGCGTCTACAGTGTGGAAGCTGAACTGCAGCTGGATGCTAGACATATGTACAAGTAAATACACCCTGAGGGGGATTAGTGTTTGAGATGTTTAATACGGATTTACTACAATCAGACGATGTTCCTGAAAGTCAGTTCAGTCCTCTTTATGTGTTGTTTTCTGTCTCTGAGCTTTTCCAGCACTTTCAACGATGTTAAGTCGAACTACGAGGACTTTTTCAGTATCTTCAGAGTGAATGTTCTGGGTCAAACACGGTCCTGCGCAAAATTCTTAGTCGTTTCTGGGGAGCGAGTGTGTTTTCACCTTTAAAAGCATATAACAGTAGAACAAACACAAACAAACAGAAACATGGTGAAACATAAGAATAATGTGGTGTTTTCAATCCACTTATGAACACGCGTGTTAGAAGAACAAAGGTTTGGCTCCTGATCTTCTCTGTGCTCTCCAGGCCACGTGCTCGGGTCCATCAGCGGCTCCTGATTTAATGTAATGGAGGACTGATTAGATAAACTAGATCTTGGATGGGAACTGTCAATACTGGTCCTCCTCCAGGAGAGCGCGGGAAATGGTTAAGCTAACAATCGCACACTGAAAAAACACAACTGCTCATCTGTGTTTATTCTAAAGTGGTGTTTTTTTTGTTTTGTTTTTTTTTTTATAAAAACTGCACATCTAAAGAGCTTCACATGTTTCATCAGGGGTATATACACTAAATGGACAAAAGTATTGGGACTCCTAACCATTACACCAACAGGGACTTTGATGACAGTGCATTCAAATACATAGACTTTAATATGGAGTTAGTCCCCTCTTTGCAGCTATAACAGCTTCCACTCTTCTAGGAAGGCTTTCCACAAGATTTTGGAGTTTCTGTGGCAATTTGTGCCCATTCATTCTGTAGAGCATTCATGAGGTCAGGCACTGATGGATAAGAAGGCCTGGCTGGCAATCTCCATTCCAGTTCATCTCAAAGGTGTTGGATGGGGTTGAGGTCACGGCTCTTTTAGTGTATATTTTTATAGTATTTTATATGTCTTTTAATAAAAATACTATTTTCTTCCTGTCAAACTGTCTTATCTTTTGCATATACTGAGTATATTAAATGAAATAAATGAGAACAAATGTTTTACTGCAACAGGCTGCAAAGTGCCTTAAAGATACAACGTGCTTAGATAAAGGTGTTCCAACCAATCAGCATTCAGCATCACCAGTATACTGATTACCTCCTGATCATCTGGAATCATCTGCACCTGTTTCTTCACTGGTTCAGGCCTTAAGTTACATGTTGCAGAGGATTCCTTTGTTTGGTATATGAATATTCATTAGTGTTATTAAAATAAGTACAAGATAATGTCAATATAGTGAGGTGATTCCTCACTGTAGAACAAATGTACTGCAAAATAAGAAATGAATGCCCCCTCCTCCCTGTGTGTGGCAGCTGAAGTTATCATGATCACTGAGCAGAAGTAGAGTAAACCAACACTCAGTCCATCTCAGGGATTACTCCTGGAGGTTGCCAGTTTGGAATCTCCCACTTTTTTCAGGTAAAACAGAGTTCAAGCTCTAAGGATACCAGGAGCGAGGGCAAATTTTTTCACACCCACAGTCCAAATGTTCAACTTCTTTACAATTTCTTCACAAGATTTCTGAGCATCTGACACTTTACCGCAACCTGATGAGTGAAAACCGCCGCCAAAATGTGTTATAATGGTCTAACCGATCAATGAAAAGAGCATACAATCAGAATATGTATGGTTGATCAAATTAGGGCAGTTTTGATCACTTGATTATAATCAATTTCAACATTTAACCCATTAAAATGTAAACCCTCAATAAATGGGTTTAGTGATTCACTCACAGTCTGAGTGATAAACAGGGAATCAGCAGGTCATTATAAAGCCGTGCTCTGCAGTCTGAGCTTCATCCACAAGGGGGCACTGTTAGCAAGTCTCATATGACTCCCAGCTCTGGAAAGAGGGTTCAGATCTTCTGTTTGTAGGATGTGAAGATGAGTCTGACCAGGGTTCTGTTCAGATTGACAGCAATGATGACAGAGAAATTGGTTTGAAAGAAAAGTTTTTGTTCAGCCGTGCATTTTCATTGGTATTTTAACTGCTTTACTAAACTCAGTGCCAAGTTCAGATTCCGTTGCTAATGGAACATATTTGTTAAAGTTGTTTTAGGGTTTGTATTAACATTTATCCCCATTTCGTGACCTATACCAGTCAGCTAAACAGGTTTCTGTGTATTTTCCACTTTAGCTGCACTGACTAAATGAGTGGCTGAGGATGGGCTCAATCTCAGAAATGGACTTAGTAAATGTTGGGTTCTCTGACCAAATATGGAACCTTAATGAGTATAGCATGTTCTTTATTTTCGGGAATTTTTATCTTTATTGTATATTTTATCATTATACTTACAGCACTCGGTGTAATTACAGCTAGTTACTCTTTCATTTCCAATCAAATCATAACAAATCACATCATAACAGACCTCCTCTTCTACTGAAAAACACTAATTTAGTTCAGAATCTGCAATTTTTCTGCACAGTTTCACTGATTATAACAATTACGCTTGTTTCAAAGAGCTAAATAATTCATATTAAATTGTAATGTTTTGCTACTGCCTGTGACTGTTATAACTGCAATTATGTTGAAATTAAGGACATTTTGGGACATACACGTGGAAAAAGATCTATGCGCTCCATAAAAAATCTATAAACTGCAAATAAATTTGAGATTTAGAACAGCAGGCCACAACTGAACACCTGCTGTTTATTGTGAAATACTTTTTAAAGTATTTAAGATTAACTATTTTCTTATACAAGTAACCCACAAATCATGCAGCACAAGGACAGCATGAATGCAGACATAATCAATAATCATAATTAGTGACAAAAAGCTGAGACATTTATTTCTGACCACAATGCAGAGCAGAATATATCATCCTGATAAAACAAGGCTATATATTTTATGTACATACATTCCTGTAGTAATTCTCTGATTTCAGTCAGTTCTAGATATGTCACCAACTGCAGAGCTGTAGTGTAAGCAGGTTTCAGTCAGTTCCAGATATTTCACTGACTATGGAACCATAGTGTAGGCAGATTTCAGTCAGTTCTAGATACACTACATGTTGTAGAGCCATAGTGTAAATAGGTTTCAGTCAGCTCTAGATACATCACTGACAAAAGACTGAGAAATTTATTTCTGACCACAGTATAAAGCAGAAAATATTATCCTCATAAAACCAGGGTATATTTTGTACTTACAGACATTTCTGAGGTGAATTTCAGATGAATCTGAGAGTAAAAGTTCTCGACGGGTTCTTTAAGGCAACATGCCACAGGCAGAAATGGCCATTTTGGTCATTTCTTAAACTGTAATCACAAAAAGGACAAAACTCAATAGAAATGTGTTTATTTCAGTGTCTTTGATCACCACTCGCATCTCACTGAATTTAAAGTAGCAACTTTCATGAAGGTTTAGCTCCGCCCACTCTCTTACCTGTCATGTGTCGTATATCACTGAGAAGCTTGCTCCCTGTAGAACCTCACCAGAACATCCAAGCATGTCCATCTCCTCCATTCTGATGACCACCTTCACACAGACGTAGATTCTTTGAGGTCTCATTGGGTGAAACAGCTTAGAGGCCCGTTCTTCTCTAAATCAGCTTTTCTCCACATTCAGAACCAAAACATCTCTCAACACCTGCTCCCATCACACCTCACATCTCCATTTATCACCACAATCTGCTGGAGCTTTAAGAAGGTCCTAATTTGGTTTGTAAAATCCTCTCTAGCGCTTCTCCTCATCACCAAATACACATTTTAATTCTAACACTGCATTTGTGAATTTAAAAAAAAATCCATAAATGTATGCATATTTAAGTAGGTAACATCTCATTTGCATATCTAAATATATTTTACAGACACTCTGTAGAAAAGAAGGCAAGCAGGAGAGGGTTCACTCTGAAATCTCCCCGCTCAGTGTTAAAACGACCCCCCCATGTACCTACAGTAGTTCCCCCTCCCTCCTCCTCTCTGTCTAGAGAGATTCCCTCATTAACCTCCGTTTCCTCTCTTCCTCTCTCTCTTTTCTATCTTTCCACTCCTCCATTCTGTTCTTTACCTTTTGCTCATTCCTGGAGCCATTGATTTGGTGACCGTCTGGGTCAAGGGCTTCAGTCAATGACATTTTATGTACTGAGTGTCTGTGTGTGTGTGTGTGTCTGTGTGTGTGTGTGTGTGTGTGTGTGTGTGTGTGAGAGAGAGAGAGAGAGAGAGAGAGAGAGAGAGAGAGAGAGAGA
>JBBPCZ010121264.1:0-27458 GCA_037974445.1 Brycinus macrolepidotus | reverse complement strand
GTTCTGCTGGGAGCGTTCTGTAGGTTCACTTCTGAGCTTCCAGCTTCACTTTACTGTTCAGTGAAACTGAGGTCAAACTTTAACTGGAGCTTTTATTACTAACCTTCACTGAGACCATCCAGCTGAACACACAACAACAACAACAACAATAATAATGATGATAAAGATACTAATAAATAATTTTAAAACTATATTTTTGGTATACACCCTAACTATTTTATTATTATTATTATTATTATTATATTTGCAACTTTTCTTTAATCCAGGCAGATAGATAGATAGATAGATAGATAGATAGAGAGAGAGAGAGAGAGAGAGAGAGAGAGAGAGAGAGAATGAGAGAAATGATGAGAGATAGAAAGAGACAAGAGAAAGAGAAAGAGAAGAAATAGACAGAGGGAGAGGATAGATCAGCAGATAGATAGATAGATAGATAGATAGATAGATAGATAGATAGATAGGATAGATGATTATAGACAAGATAGGTAGATGATTATATGTAAATATGATTAGTTGAGGTCAGATGGGAACGTTTCAGCTCTACTCTTTATTTGTAGAACATTCTGGAAACAACTAAAAACAACCCAAACTGTGTCCTGTGCAAAACATCAGATTTTATATTAATAGTTTTTTTCCCCCTGATATGTTTAAATAGAAATTGTGCATGACATTTTCATAAAATATCATATTTCAATTTCCTCTGCAGAGGAAATCAGTGAGACATGATGACACTTGGAGTCGTTAGACTTTTGCACACTGCTGTAGATGGATGGATGGATGGATAGATGGATGGATGGATGGATGGGTGTATCTTATTGATATTCAATCAATAAACCTAATTTAATAACGGTGCTCATTTCCGTCGGGTTGAAAAGAGCAGAGTCAGCGTTAACTTTGTTGCGCCCTGTCGACACTTTTACAGTGAGTCAAACAGTGTGTGTGTGTGTGTGTGTGTGTGTGTGTGTGTGTGTGTGTGCGTGCTGCATGTGGTTTATCTGTTGAGTGTATGAGTGTTTCTGCATGTATGTGTGTGTGCTGCACATGGTTCATTTCCTCTGGGTGTTTGTGTGTGTGTGTGTGTGTGTGTGTGTGTGTGTGTGTGTGTGTGTCTGTATCTGTGTTTGAATGTGTATGTGTGCTGCACATGGTTTGTCTGTGAAGTGTGTGTGTGTGCATGTGTGTGTGTGTGTATGTGTGTGTGGGTTTGTGTGTTTGTGTGTGTGTGTATGCGTGTGTGCAAATGTGTGTGTGTGTGTGTGTGTTTGTGTGTGTCTATGTGTGTGTGCAAACGTGTGTGTGTGTGTGCGTGCTGCATGTGTAACTCAGGCTGTAACAAATCTGGGCTCTTCTGTGTTTTTCCTCTTCAAACCTGCTGTTCTGGTGTCTCTCCTGCTGCTCTCCAGTTCAGATAAGAGCTGATCAGACCGCGTCCTGTTCTGCTCTGTCGCTGAGAGCAGCCTCAGACTGATCGCGTGACTTAAGAAAAAAGGAATAAATAACATGCAAACAAACAAATGAAAAGAGAGAGAATTAGTCCCCTTGTTGTGCCTGATCTTTATCTCCTCCTGCCTCGTCTTCATGTTGACACTGCAGAGCTACTGAAGGTGAGCTGCTGTCGCTCCACGGCTCCCCTGATCTTCAGCCTAATACAGGTAGTTAAGACCTTTCGGGGCACGTTCTTTGCTTTAACACGGTCTGTCTGTCTATCACTGCTCTAGAACAGTCTAAATACGGTCTAGAACATTCTACCCATCTGCCAGCACTCTAGAAAAGGCTATCTGTACTCTAGAATATTCTTTAACACAGTCTGTCTATCAGTGTTCTTGAATGGTTTCAATGCCCATCTGTCAGCACTCTAGAAAGGGCCGTCTGTACTCTAGAATTTTCTTTAACATGTCCTGTTTGTCTGTCGGTGCTCTAGAACAGTCTAAATGTGATCTAGAACATTCTGCCTATCTGTCAGCACTCTAGAAAAGTCTGTCTGTACTCTAGAATATTGTTTAACACAGTCTGTCTGTCTATCAGTGCTCTAGAACAGTCTAAATGCGGTCTAGAACATTCTACCTGTCTGTCAGCACTAACTGTTCTCTTGAGCAGTCTGTCAGTCTGCCTGCACTCCAGAACAGTTACAATTACTAGAACATTACAATCACTAATGCATTCTAGCACTACAGATCTACAATTACTAAAGCATTCTAGATCTACAGTTACTGATGCATCCTAGCTTCTGTACTTACAACAAAAATCTAGAAGATTTACAACAATCTAGAATTATTATTGCATTGTAACATCTTAACGCTAAAATTGCTGTTGCATTCTAACATTCTAGAACTACACTTACTAATGCATTCTAGCCTACTAGATCTACAGTTATTAATGCATTCGAGCATTTATAGTAGAATATTTTGATTGTGGTTAATCAGGAATAGATGCCGCTGTTCTACCACCTTCAGAACTTGAAGCTGTTCCGGTCACCTCAACAGGGCTGCACTGTTAGAAGTTGCTGAGAATTCCTGCTGTGCTCTGGACTGCACCACATGACAGATGCTGCTGCTACACTTAATCAATGCCCAATCAGGTCCCTGTCTGACCCTCTCTGCCTCAAACACACCGTAATTCTTTTTGATGGCTTCAGCTCAGTCCCGTCCACGCCGTACTTTATGCACGTCAAAACAGGACCGCAGGAAACACCCGGCCTGACAGGTGCCACTAAAGCAGAGTCCAGGTCTGGGGTCGTCACGGCTTACAGTCCCGCTTCACTAAGCTGCGGTTTGCATTATAACATCTAAGATCTAGAATTATTATTGAAAAATAATATTTTTGAGCCATAATTACTATTGCATTCCAATGTTTTACATCTAGAATTATTATTGAAACATAGTATTTTAGATACATAATTACTATTGCATTCCAGTGTTTCCTTCTAGAATTGTTTTTGAAACACAGCATTTTAGATCCATAATTACTATTACATTCCAGTGTTTTAGATCTAGAATTATTACTGAAGCATAACATTTTAGAGCCATAATTACTATTGCATTCCAATGTTTTAGATCTAGAATTATTATTGAAACATAGTATTTTAGATACATAATTACTATTGCATTCCGATGTTTTAAATTTAGAATTACTCTGGTATTTTAATGTTGTAGATCTAGATTTATTATTGCATTCTAACTTCATATAGAATCAATGTAGAACTGCGATTGCATTCTAACATTCTAGATCTATAATTAGATCTATAATTACTATTGCATTCCAGTGTACTAGATCTAGAACTATTGTTATATTTTAATGTTGTAGATCTAGATTTATAATTGCATTCTACAATCATCTACAATTACTATTGCATTCTACTGTTCTTGGTCGAGAATGATTGTTGCATTAAAACATACAATATCTAGAATTACTATTGTATTCTAGCATTCTAGATCTACAACTACTAATATATTCTAGTGTTCAAGATCTACAATTCTAGTGTTCTAGCTTTACAATTGCTAAAACATTCTAGCATTCTAGATCTACAATTGCTAAGCCATTCTAACATTCTAGACCTACAGTTACTATTGCACTCTACCGTTCTTGGTGGAGTATCATTATTGCATTAAAACTTTTGAGATCTAGAATTACAACTGCGTTCTAATGTTCTAGAATAATCTAGATGTATTGTTGCATTTTGAATGGAACTAGACGTCTCCAACACAAACATAGTCATTTATTCACTATCGACCCCCAGTGAAGCTCCAGATGTCTCTCAGTGTTAATATGGATGTTGATGATAATAGTGGCAAATCTGAACTGAATCAGTTTTCTTTGGCGACTATTTTGCCTCACAACACCCTGAATGTATCCCTCCACCATGAATGGGTTTAGTTTTTGAACTAAAAGCTTCTCCAAACTCTGGTAAAATAACATCCATCATTTGTCATGTGGTGCAACCATAACCATTTCATGGAATAACTTTCTATGAGGGAGCTTTTAGAGGTGGATGTCTGTTTCCATTCACCACCATTGGGAACAGTTTCGATTCTTCATACCGAACCCACTCCTAATGACTTTGTTTATATCTTAACCACTTAATTATGGAGGATTTTTAAAAAGAAAAATCAGTGGAATTCCTTTTTTAGAGTCAAGATAAGTTGGAAGTCAAGGTGCATTTATCTTCCAAACTGAGTAAAGTGTGGTATCAGGGGGTCTCAGAGCTAACAGAGTGTTTCTCTTGATGGTAGGTGGAGCTGCTCCACAGCTCTGTATTAGTCATTAGAAACTAACCCAACGCTTCATCCGTAGGTGGTTGATCAGTCTTGGGACAGTGTGTGTGGGTGGATGTGTGTGTGTGGGTGGGTCAGGGCATTTGAGAAGCTTCAGAAGAGAAATGCAGTTCTGTTTGACCTTCTGGATGCTGCACAGTAATGCAGTTAATGATGGGAGGTAGATGTGCTGGAGCATTGGAGGGTTTTTTTCTGCATGTATCTTCGATGCCTTTGAAGTTCTGCCTCTGTTGTCATCGCATGCTGCACCCTTCATACACATCTGAAGCACTGATACACACTCCTGTGCTGTTCTTCTGGGTGGTAGGCTTGATGTATGTAAGTGTGTCTATTTATGTATGTATGTATCTATCTATCTATTTATGTATGTGTGTATGTATGTATGTATGTATCTATCTATTTTTTTCCCTCTCTTCTTTCTCATGCTCTCATAATCTCTCTCTCTCTCTCTCTCACTCTCTATCTATTCATCCATCCGCCCATCCAATGTTACGGTGACACATAACACACCTCTGCACTGTTTATTTGCAAAAAATTACACCATAAAATATAGACAGTGCAAAAGTTATGGTATATTTTGTTCTTAAATCAATTTTGCAGTCATTTGTTTCTCCTTTATTGCTGAAATTCTTGCAAATATATAATATATTATATATTACATATGTTTTTTAAATGACAAGAGCAGTTACAGTCTGGATTCAGTGAGCTTTCTGGAGATGCATGACTGTGCCAAGAGGGGGCGGAGCTATGCAAATTGTTATAGATGCAATTTAGATCTGAAAATGACTGACAGGGCCAAAATCACCATGGTGTTTCCCTACTTGCCCTGACTTCCGTCCTTGCATTGTTCCAGCCCAGGATGAGTGTGTGAGTGATTGGTTAATGGATAAACACAGTGTTATCTCTCAGACGGTGTGTGTGTGTGTATGTGTGTGGAACAGTGTTCTTACACACACTGATGTAAAAGGCAGGTGAACCTGACCTGCCTGGGCTGAATGCTTGTCTTGTCCGGGGGTGAGTGGAGGGGTTTGCTCTCAGGAGGGGGTGCAGAGATTTGCACGGCGGCTGCTTTAGACTCTCAGGGCTGAAAGTTTGGCGCTGCTTCGACGCCCTGCTGTTCTGTAGCACCATAGCAAACGTGTTAGCGCTAGTTAGCATGAGGCCTCAGCACCACCGGGCTCTGACGCACACTGACCGAGAGAGCCTGACAAAGTGTGTGTGTGTGTGTGTGTGTGTGTGTGTGTGTATGCGTGTGGTGCAGTAGAAGCAGGCTGAAGCACTGCAGCTCCAGATGGCCGGACGCCTCACTCCCACGAACCCGAGCAGAACTGGGGAGAGAGAGAGAGAGAGAGAGAGAGAGAGAGAGAGAGAGAGAGAGAGAGACACAGAGAGAGAGAAAGACGGAAAAAAGAAAAGAGACAAATGAGGAGAGAGAGAAATGAGGAGGAGAGAAAGAGAGAGAGAAAAATTAGGAGAGAAAGAAAGAAAGAGAGACCAAAAGAGACTAAAAGGGAATAAAACAAACTGGGAAAGAGAGAGAGAAATGGAGAGAGAGAAAGAGAAGTGAGGAGAGAAAGAAAGAGAGAGAAAGAAAAATGGGGAAGAGAGTGAGAAGAATTGTGTACGTCTGTGTGTTTGTGTGTGTGTGTGTGTGTGTGTGTGTGCATGTGTGTGTGTGTGTGTGTGTGCGTGTGTGCGTGTGCGCGTGTGTGTGTGTGCATGTGTGTGTGCGCGTGTTTGTGTGTGTGTGTGCGTGTGTGTGTGCGTGTGATACTGATCAGTTATAGTAATATTTTGTAATGAATGTTTATTTAAAGCATTTTAGACTATTCTTTAAAAGTAAAAATCCAAAAACAAACCATTGTTATTGTGTCTGAATTTTTTATTTTTTTTTTTAAATATGCTGCGTTTTACTAAAGCTTGTAACTAGGAAAGTTGAGAAGGAGCCTCTGTGGCATCATATAGGCACGAGTCTGTGTATCATAATAAGTTATGATTTGAGACCTTTTGACGATTGAAAAAAATCACTGACAATTTTTTTTTTTGAATAAAAAAAAGTAAAAAGTATATACATATATATAAAAATTCTGTATTAAATATGTATACTCCCCCCCTCCCCAAACAAACACACACACATATATAAAATGAAAGCACATTTAGAATTTTAAACTAAATAAACAAGCCTCAAAATTTGGATGGTCCACAGCTTGTCTTTAATTACTATTAAACTGAATATCTGTTAAATGTAACTGAACTTTAAGTTAAAAATAAAAGATTATATTAAATCTAAGTTTAAACTTAACCTTTAACTTCAACTCAAACCTTAAATCTAATCCTAAACCTGACCTTAAACTTAACCCAAACTGTAAATCTAGTCCTAATCCTAAACCTAATGCTGTTAATGAGAGATAACAATTAAAGTATCTGTAGATCTTTAGGGGACCATGAAAATAAAGATTTATGTAGGAATAGATTGAAGAAAACAGATTTTTAATTTCCATTTTAATCTTATTGTGAGCACATTTTCAGGTTAAATAATTCTGAAAAGGGCACAAATAATAGAACAGAATAGAGTAGTGGTCCTGAAGAACTGGAATGTGTGTGTGTGTGTGTGTGTGTGTGTGTGTGTGTGTGTGTGTGTGTTATACACTATAACCTCTCTGCTCGTGTTCTTCACCAGAACTAATAGTAGTAGAGACCTTCTCTTTGTACCACATTTCAATAAATCTGATTACTGAAATAAGTCCATATTTAAATAATTAGACTCATTATTCTCCCACTGCTGTCGTACATTTTGGAAAAAGCAAAAAGAAGAGACTGCCCGTAATAAACAGTTCAAATGAAGCTGCAACCTTCTGCCATGAACAGAACGAGAGTCCAGGAAAATCTTTCTGTGAGAAAAACATCGACAAACATAATTTGTCTGAAAATATACATATTTTTTCTCCCTTGTTTATTCCTGCCGTTTAAAACGAGGGCGTTTTGTGAGGGATAATTGTTGATTGTTGCGATGCAAATGGATGCATGTTCTTATCTGATTTGAATGCTGGCGTTTTCCAGGAGGTTGAGGGAGGCCAAAATGCTTAAACGTCTGCTGCAATAAGGTAGACAAAAACTGAGCTTTGGATCACACAGAGATCGACTTGCTGATGTTGGGGGGCTTTTCAGAAGCTGAAAGACTAAAAAACAAGAGGAAGCACATACCAGGTTCATGCAGAGAGAAGGAAGCTCCAGTGGAGCTACAAACAAAGATCTCCTACAAAAAGATGGACGTTATTTTGAGAGAAAAGTTTAAGAGTTTTTTGCTTGTTTTGTTAGAAGGATGGTGTTTGGGGTGTGTTGGGAAAAGTAGGATGGTTTTAAGATGTTGGTTGAGCTGTGTAGGTTGATGTAAGGCTTTTTGAGATGTTGGTTGGGTATGTTGGGTAATTTAGGGCTTTTTGAGATGTTGGTTGAGGTACTTTGCGTATTGTAGGACTTTGTTAGATGCTGGTTGATGTGTGTAGATTGATGTAGAGCTTTTTGAGATGTTGGTTGGAGTGTGTTGGGTAATCTAGCACTTTCTTAGATGTTGGCTGAGGTACGTAGGTTAATGTAGAGCTGTTTTGAGATGTTGGTTGAGGTGTGCTGGGTAATTTGGGACTTTTTTGAGATATTGGTTGGAATGTTTAGGTTGATGTAGGACTTTTTTACATGTTTGGGGTGTGTAGGTTGATCTAAGGCTTTTGAGATGTTGGTTGGAGTGTGTAGGTTGATGTAGAGGTTTTTGTGATGTTGGTTGAGGTGTGCTGGGTAATGCAGGACTTTTTGTGAGATGTTGGTTGGAATGTTTAGGTTGATGTAGGACTTTTTTAAGATGTTTGGGGTGTGTAGATTGATCTTAGGCTTTTGAGATGTTGGTTGGAGTGTGTAGGTTGATGTAAAGCTTTTTGAGATGTTTGCTGGGGTGTGTAGGTTGACACAGAGCTTTTTGGGATGTTGGTTGAGGACTGTTGGGTAATTTAGGGCTTTTTGAGATGCTGCTTTATTTATGTTGGATAGGACTTTTTGAGATGTTGGTTGTAGTGTGTAGGTTGATGTAGGGCTTTTTGAGATGTTGGTTGGAGTGTGTAGGTTGATCTGAGGCTTTCGAGATGTTGGATGGAATGTGTAGTTTGATGTAGGGCGTTTTGAGATGTTGGTTGGAGTGTGTAGGCTGTTGTAGATCTTTTTGGGATGTGGGTGGGGAAGTGCTGGGTAATGTAGAGCTTTTTGGATGCTTTTTAGAGTTTTTAGGTTGATATTGGGCTTTTTGAAATGTTTGTTGAAGTGTGTAGGTTGATGTAGGGTTTTTGAGATGTTGGTTGCGGGATGTTGGGTAATTTATGGCTTTTTGAGATATTGGTTGGAGAGTGTTGGGTACTGGGATTTTTGAGATGTTGGTTAAGGTGTGTAGGATGATGTAGAACTGTTCTGAAATGCTGTTTGAGGTATGTAGGTTGATGTAAGGCTTGTTGAGATGTTGTTTGGAGTGTAGAGGTTGGCGAAAGGCTTTTTGAGATGTTGATTGAGGTGTTTGGGTTCATATAAGATTTTTTGAGATGTTGGTTGGGGTTTGTTGGGTAATATCTTGGCCTTGGTTCAGATTGGAAGTAAGGTTTGGAAATAAAAGCTTTTTTTGAGAAGATTGCTTTGGGAGAGGGAGCATTTTGCCCTTTTTGAGATGGGTGTTGGGAGGCCTTTATATATAGACCTGTCTTTCTTGGAGATGTTTGTATGAGTTGGAATATATAGGACTTTTTTGGATGGGTGTTGGCATATGTTGGCAGATTTTGACTTTTTTCAGATTGACTGAGGTGTGTTGGATAATGTAGGCATTTTTTGAGATGTTGAGTAATGTAGGCCTTTTTCAGATGAATGCTGCATATGATGATCTAAACGTTTGATGGGTATGTTGGAAAATGTAGACCTTTTCTGAGAAAGGCATTGGGGTGTGTTGGGAGATCTATCAGATGAGTGTTGGACATGTGTTGGAAAAGATTTTTTGAAGTGTTGAGCTGTGTTGTGCGTCTTGTCTGAGATGGTCATTGGTGTGGGTTTCGAATTGTAGATGTCTTTGAGGTTCTTGTTTTTGAGCGAGATTTGATCTGTTGGAGCTTTTCTGAGTGTGGTGTTAGGGGATGTTGGGAACTCTAGCTGTGGAGGTGGCAGAATGCTGCAGACATCTCCAAGGTCTCCACTTTACAGGGATCCACCTGACAGCATGAGAACAGAGGAGCACACACACATACACAGTGACTTCAAAGAAACAACCTCTCTTCCCCTGGCAGACCTTGAGTTAAAAAAAAAGAGAGAGAAAGAGAGATTTTGCTGGAAAGAAACTCAGCAGAGGGGTACAAAAGAGAGAGAAAGAGAGGTAGAGAGATTCTGCCTAAGCTTCTCAGTGACTAGTAAGAGTAGGATCTGCACTCTGATCACAATGAATTATTTCTCTGTTGGCTATAAATACACTCTGCCTGGAACACCTTCTTCTCTCAGGCTAGAAATTACTTCACTCCACCCCCTCTGCCCTCAGAAGTTAGCCTTCTCCCAATCCAGCAAGAATTTCCTCCAATCCTCAACACTCAGTAAGTTTACTCAGACAAGCTGCAGCTTTAAGATTTCATGGCAAATGGCTGTTGGGTACACAGGGCTTTTCGATCCCAATCCCAGCCCCAGTTTTTGTTTTTACTTCTCTGACAGAGCTGGGAAAACATTACACATCACAGTGCAGTGTTCCCCTAGGCCTGAGATAAAGTTCCAGGCCTGAATTTCTATCCAAACCCGAATATAACCCGAGAACATTCTCTGCTCCAGTCTGAACCAACTCACAAAAAAGCCCACAAAATTTTATCTGAACTTGATAAAATTCTCTGATCCAACTGTAACTTGTCAAAATTCAAAACTCATCAAATTTTACTGTTCTGTCTGAGTCTGACAAAATTCTGTCTGATCTGACGTAACCCGTCAAAATTCTGTCTGAACCTGACAAAATTTCATCCGAACCCAACTGATCTGAACCTGTCTGATCCAACTGTAACCCAAAAAATTATGTTTGGCCTGACTGTAGTCCAACAAAACACTGTCTGATCCAACTGCAGCCCAACAAAACATTGTCTGATCTGACTGTAGCCCAACAAAACACTGTCTGATCCAACTGTAGCCCATCAAAATACTGTCTGATCCAACTGTAGCCCATCAAAATTCAAAACTCTGTTTAAATCCGACTTTAACCCAACAAAATTCAAAACACTTCAAAATTCCATCTAAATTCAAATGTAACCCTTCAATTTTTTTCCAGAATCCCACTGTAACCTTAGAAACTTACTCTGGACCAAAAAAATTCTGTCCAAGTCAGTACACATATTAAATTAATAATTCTAATAAAACACTGGGAACATTGTTTAAAAACTGGACATGCCACTGCAGTGTTGCACTTGGTGGAATGGGCAAGGGTTAGAAGATGCTCCAAAATCAGAGAAATAATGAATACTGAATACTGAAGACAAAACCACTCACTAGGCCTGATGGGTTGTTCAGCATGCTGTAAACGTGACCTGTGATCTTCTTTTTGAACAGAAAACATGTGTTGCAAGAGAGCAAGTCAGCTGTTTTCAGGAAGGAAATGCTACCTACACACACACACACACACACACACACACAGGTCTCACCTTTAATGAGAATGAAAGGTCAGTTCTTAATTATTCATCTGGGATGTCAGACAATCCCCCAAAGAGTGAAGTTTAGAGAGTGAGAGGCTTGGGAATAATGCATGAAGCAGCTCCTCTTGTCTTGTTTGGATGTTTTCTCATCTAATTTCTGGTCGCAAACCCTTGTCTGGACAGGGGCAGCCTCCGGGACAGTGTCTGCTCCTACTTTGGTGGGAAACGTCCAGCGTAAGCGGTGCATCTAGGACGTTGCATGCCTCCATAATGAGTCGGTTTTTGAATAAGGATTAAGCGTTGGACTACCCAGCATCTTGAACGGAGATCACTGGGTTCAGAGCTCACCTGGACCACAAGCAAGGAACTGGGTTGAGGGTGCATGTTCTCTATCAACATTCCTTGACATGGATGGGAGAGATTAACTCTGTAGCCTGAATGGGTGATCATTGGCCAATGTAGTCTGGGTTGTGACATCACAACCATGAAGAATTCAAAATGGGACATTTATTATTTTTTTTGGTTTGGTTTCATTTATGGACTGAGCTGTACGAGGGCCATTTAGAAACCAAAAATGAGCATAATACATCAAAGTCTTTTATTAAACAAAAATATTAATAGAATAAAACAATTTACACCAGTTCACATTTACCATTCTAGTTCCAACACATCTCACACAAGTAACCAAGGATCAAGGACAACAAAACACAAACAACAAAAATTTGCCCTGCAGACAGGTTTGAGATCCATAGTTTTAAAAGGGGCCTTGGAAAAGAATTTTATTATTATATTAATGTTTTGTGTCGTTTTTTTGTTTCAAAATGGGACTTCTTTTTATGAAACAAAAATATTTATATATTATATAATTAAATATATATTAATAATATAATTATTTTCCAAGGCCCCTTTTAAACTGTAGGGTCTGTAGGGTCCATATTTCTGTTATTTTTGTTGGTCCTGAGTGAGGTGTGTTGAAACAAGAATTGTAAATGCGCACTGGCTGGACCATCCAAGGCCTAAATACAAATAAATAGATAAATAAATAAAACATTAGGACACTTGTTCCTCCACAATGAAGTGTGTTTTGGAGGAGTAGTCTTTTCAGCAGAAGCAAAGCGGCTTTGTTGAGATTTAAGAGTGCTCATGGCTTTCTGCCGAGGCGTCTGTAGGTATTAATGCTATTAAAATGCATTAAACTGAAGAATGGCGTAATGTGATGCCGCACATGGGGGATTAGAGGGCGAAAACAGGGAGAATTCATTAGAGACACCAATGTAGAAACTCCAGTGGAGGGAGTCATCTCCACACACACACACACACACACACACACACACACAGACACACAGACACACAGACACACACTGCCCACAACTGCAAATCTATTCATGAAGAAAGATAAGAAAGGGAGGAAATTACCTAATGCTCCACCCACAAATGCACACTTTTGGACCCTTGCTGTACTGTGAACAAATGTTTTTCCATTACAAATAAAGCGACCCGTACCCGAACTGTGCCTGTGCTGCTCGACGGCAGGGCTAAAAGCGGGCAGCATCTGAGCTGGCTGCATCACTGCTTTCTGATTGGTCAAAAAATGTTGTCATGACAATAGACGGACTTGGAAAGAGGCCTTTTTTTACTGTCTGCACAAAAAAAAAACCCAACAATGGAGAGACAGACTAACAACTGGAAAGTTGACGAAGTACAAGCACGACTGTCTGTTTGGGCTGAAGATAAATCTGTGTGGGCAGAAGATTTTTACTCCGTTAACAAATTTATCTTAACGCTGTGAGAAACGCAAAGGTGTACCAGGACATCACCAACAAGTTAGCTGGGTTAGGATTTCATCAGTGCTGAGAACAAATTATAAACTCAAACAGGACTATAGATAATAAAAGACCACAATAACAAAAACAGCTCTGAAAAAAACTTTCCACTGGTTCGACTCCATGGACGCGGTTTTGGGACGACGATAAACTGTGGGGAGAGAATTGAGCTGCTGATGAGTCAGAAACACCGTTACCGGACTGAGATACACTGGAAAATCAAAGGGTGATACGGCTTCCGTACCATCACAGTACAGTTTAGATACAACATGGTTCCTGTATAACTATGGGAAAGTAACTTTTCGTAGCTATAGCAGTGAGAGCAGACGAGCTTTACAGAATACTGGGAGAGGTGAATTTTTGTCAAAGGGGGCTGGGTTCTTGTGACCCTTCCCTGTTGAGACCACTCAAGACAAAGCTTTAGATTTCCTTTGCCTAGAAACCCCCCTGACTGTCATGATGTCATCTCCTACACAACACAGAGTAATGATGAATACTAAAGCGATGATTTTCTTGATTGGTGTGTAGTGACGATTCTTTCTGACCAGTTTTTCTTTCAGTCAGAAGTTTTTGCACACATTTGCATGTTACTCACATAATATTTATTAAAATACACTCAATATTCTTTGCTAACAAATACATTTACGGTATGGTCACCATTTCAGTATCGTTACTAGCCAGGAAATTGCGAATAAACTAAACAACCAATAGGCATTTTACTAGTTCTTTTACAGTTAAAGGACAGTCTAGAATTGGACTTTGCATCACCACACAACCAGTTAAAAGGATGTCAGACATGCACTGTTACAGATTCATATAAATGCAACTTGTTCTATATGACATATTTTCATTTATAGTTGTTCACTCTACAACTTTCCAAAGAATAAAAATCTGCAGTTTATGAAATAAATGGATAAGTGGTAAAAACCTGTGGTGTGCAAAAACTTTTGACTGGCAGTGTAGGTACGGAAAACAGCACTGGGTAGCAGGTATGGAAATGGAAATGTACAATATCATAGGTACAATATAGCTCTAAAGCTCACCCCAGTGACAGTTTAATGCCTTTTTTTCCTGAGAATGAAGGGAAAAGTGACTTGCCGTCAATATTTTGAGACGCTAAGTTATTATTTTATGCAAATCAGTCATTTTATTAAGATATTACACCACTATTTTGATATACTGCTGCCAGAAAACCAAAAAGAGAAAAGACAAACCCTGCTAGAACGGGCGTCTAAATGAGAAAACTGTAAGATTAATAGCAGAATGATGAACCTGCAGTTGAACAGGAATCTCCACACGCAGAGTCCCCGGTACAGTCTGTTCCCAGGTCGTCCCCATTATAGCAATAAAGCACCAATTAAAACTTGCCAGAGCAGCAGCCCAAACGAGCCGCACCTCCCCGAGCTCGCTCGGCCGGGGCGAAAGTTTGTTTTCAATCCATTAAGGCAAATGAAATGACGCGCAGAACACGGGAGATTGAGTGCTCGGCTGTTTGCTCGGAAGTTGAGGAAGCTTTCTGCGTTGTCAGGAGTTCTGCAGGAGAGAATGCCCTTATTCTCCCCACGTGACATCACCCGGCGCAGTGGCGGTGACAGCGCTCGTTCATCTTGCATTTAGGCAGAGGTGTGTGTGTATGTGTGTGTGTGTGTGAGCGTGTGTGTGTGTGTGTGCGCGTGGTGTGTGTGTTTGAGGCTGATCACATCCCTCTTCTCTTGTATAACCAAGGAGAAAAAGCTCAGGCATCTCTGGGGAGTCCGGGAAGGGGGGGAGGGGCAGTCTGATCCAAGAACAGTTAGCATGTACCAGAGGGATTTAGATTGGACCGCAAGAGGACAAGGTCATCTACGAAAGGACGGGACGCTCAACAGCGATTTTGGGCGAAAGCGTGGCGCTGTGCCTGGAAAACAGAGTGAAAAAGGGATCGTTTTCTTTTGCTCCCCCCACACTACTCCACAGGACTCTTATAACTGTAACTCTAGCCAGAGATGTCACACCAGGTGCCAGGATGTTGATCAATTGGGGCGCGGTGTCACACCAAAGTTAATTACTGTCATTTATTATAGCCTAGCATGCCGCTAATTAGTGGGGAGCCTATAGCAGAGCCTCTCCGGCAACATTACCGAGGCCCAGCTGAGGATTTTTAATTATCTGTTGCTTCCAAAGACACGGCCGAATAAGAACGTGAACAGGCCACCGAATGGCTCGTAATGTTGGCGCTAGCGGAACAGGGATTTACATTATAATTATGTTTATATTGGAATACAAGGGAATTATAAGGGTTTTTTTTAAAAATCTGCATAATTCAGGGGTTGAGATGTAGACAAAGTTACTCAAAGTGAATTTGGTGTGAAACACTACAAGGTTTCCCACTGTGATATCTTTACAGTGGTGGTGAATGGAACCAGACGTCTCCAACAGCCTTTTTTTTCACTACTGACCCCCAGTGAAGCTCCATGTTTACATGGAATGTGGATGATGGTAAAACAGTGGGAAATCTGAACTAAGTCATTTTATTAGGGGGAACTGTTTTGACCTGTCATGCATCGCTCAAAATATTTAACCCTTTAGAACCTACTGTAAACTTGACATGTCTTTATATTTTCCACTGTCATTTGGTAACACAAGTTATTAACACAAATCTGCAATATTTAAGGTGAAAATAATGTTCAAACACATGTTGACACATGTTAAAACAATTTAAAAGACAGCACAAAAAGAATGTCAGAATGAATAAAGAACACACACTACCACATATGGTACACTATTCTCCAGTTTAACATGAAATTTAAAGTGTATTAAAAAATTTAAAGTGTATTTAAGTGTATCTCACTTGGTTGTGAAGTTATTTGATTAGAAACACATGTTGGGAACATGTCAGCTCCAATATGTTGAAGGCCGAAAGCTCCACAAAACTTATTTCAGGCATCAGGGAGCGGATTCATAACCATTTCATGAAATAACTTTCAGTGTGGGAGCTTTTAGAATCACACGTCAGGTTCCATTCACCATCACTGTGAGCAGTATGTTTCTCTGGAATTCACATTAAGCCACCCTGAATGACCTTCTGCATGAGGCAGATGCTCTTATTCTGTGTGACCTACAGATGAAGGATGTTGTAGATGTGGGTGGATGTTGCGGTAGGAGTCTTGCACATTGGCTATTATTGGTGTGCTTGCCCCGGCATTGAATCAAACCTCTTTCTAGCAGAAGGACAGTACTGCTGTTATCCACTACACTACCCAACCACAATTCAATGATTTCATTACTCAGAAATGTTGATGAAAGTTTATGATATTCCCTTTTAAGACATTCAGAAATATGCTAATTTTACATGCTGTGTGCAATTGTGATGTATCAGTTTAGCATTTCAGTTCTGTTTGGTTTATTGCGCTTTTCTCAAACAGATGTCACAAAGCATCTGTACCACTGGGAGCTATGAGACGATATGAGGTTTGACTGCATTGTACCCACACTCACTCTTCCCTATGAAGCTGTGTTACTTCAAAGGCTCCAAGCCAAACAATTCTTTGGTCTTTGCAGCAGGTGGTCCCAGTTCCACCTGAATGCCACATTGATTCACATCTTACACAAAGATGTGTGTCCAGCAGGCGGCTGAGTACGAGAATGCTGGGGCTTCAAAAGGACATGGCCTCTGCTATGGATGAGGGGAACAAAAGAAGGGATGGCCGTAGCTTCCTGCGAATGCAACATGCCTTCAGCATGGATCGCATGATGAAAGTGATAATACATCTTTGTCAACATGTTTTGTTTTCCTGCTGATTTTGTGTTTGAGGGTTTGAATAAAAATGACTTAGGGATCAATTTTCTTCTGTTGTTCAGATAAATTTAGTGAACGGGTCTGTTATTTTCTATTTAGAAGAAGTCTTGATTTTGACCCATGTACTTCCCAGACAGACAAAAAGAGCCTTTAAGCCTCTGCAACAGGTAGCACATCTATGGGCCTCTGTTTTCTGTTTGTTGACTGGGTTGGGAGGTTGGTTTGTCGTTGGGGCTACGGTTTTGTTTTGTCGCATGGAATAGGGTGATTGGTTTGTTGTTGGAGTTAAAGTTTTGATTTGTTGACGGGGAGTGGGGGATGGTTTTATTGATGGGGCTATAGTTAGTTTTTGTCAATGAGGGAGTTGGTTTGTCAACTGGGCTATTGTTTAGATTTGTTGACATGGGTGGGAGATTGTGGGTTGGTTTGTCAACAGGGCTGTAGTTTCACATTTTTGAAGAAGGGTGGGGGGTTAGTTTGTCAACAGAGTGGGTTGTTAGTTTGTTGATTTGGCTAAGTTTCACTAAGTTAATTGTGAGTAGGGGATTTGTTTGCTTTTTGGGATGTAGTTTTGATTTGTCGATGGGGTGGGTTGTTAGTTTGTTGACTGGGCTGTAGTTTTGGTTTGTCAAAGGGGAATGGGGGATTGATTTGTCTACGGGACTACAGTTTCAAATTGTTGAAGAAAGGTGAGGGGGTTAGTTTGTGGACAGGGTGGATTGTTAGTTTGTTGATTGGGCTATAGTTTCAATTTTTTAATGGGAAGTGGGGTATTTGTTGATTGGGAATTAGTTTTGATTTGTCAACAGTGGGTCGTTAGTTTGTTGATTAGGCTGTAGTTTTGATTTGTCAATGGGGAGTGGGGGATTGGTTTGTTGACTGGTCTACAGTTTCGAATTGTCAGTGGGGTGGGTTGTTAGTTTGTTGACTGGTCTATAGTTTTGGTTTGTTGATGGGGAGTCGGGGATTTGTTTGTCAATGGGGCTATAGTTTCAAATAGTTTTGATTTGTTGATGGAGGCTTGGGGGATAGGAGGCTGGTTTGAAGATGAGGCTGTAGTTTAGAATGTGTTTATGGGATGGGTGGTTTGTTGATTGGGTTACAGTTTCCATTTGTTGACTGGGCATGGGGAGTTGGTCTGTTGGAACTGTAGCTTTGATTTGTCAGCAGGGAGTGGGGGATTGGTTTGTTGATTGGGCTATAGTTTCATTTTGTCAACGGGGTGGGTTGTTAGTTTGTTGATTGGGCTGTAGATTCAGTCTGTTGACGGGGAGTGGGGGATTGGTTTGTTGATGGGGCTATAGTTCTGATTTGTTGGTGGGGGATTGGGAGGTGGGAGGTTGGTTTGTCAATGAGGCTATAGTTTTGATTTGTTGAAGGGGGTTTGGGCAATGGGGTTGTTTTGAAGATAAGGCTATATTTTCAGTTTATTGATGGGGTGGGTGATTAATTTTTTGATTGGGCTATAGTTTCTATTTGTCAACTGGGAGTGAGGGGTTGGTTTGTTGTTGGGGCTATATTTTTGATTTGTCAATGGGGTGTGGGGGATTGGTTTATTGATCAGGTTATAGTTTCAGTTTGTTGATGGGGAGTTGGTTTGTCAGCGGGGCTATAGTTTAGATTTGTTGACGGGGGTTTGGAGGGTGGAGGGTTGGTTTGTAGACAAGGCTATAGTTTCAGTTGTTTTTGGAGGTGAGGTGATGACAGATGATTATGATTAGATACAGGTCTATTGGTTATTTTAAATCATTATTCCTGAGATTGGCACTGTTCATAAAACATTTGGCACTGTAGCCCCAGATGTCCAGGCCTAATGACCCCCTCATTGTAGGCATTTCTAACATTACAAGTATCTTTTGCCACAAAAAAGGACACCTTCTCTCCCTTCTCTCTCGTTTCACACTGTAATGAGACTGCACAGAGCTGGAGGCGACGTGATGTTTATTTAATCAGTTTTACATGAAGTGGCTACCTTAATTACCAGCACTTTCACTCCTCCCGGACTCATTGGGGGGTGAGATAAGACAAACGACTGCTTTCACCTGGGTTCTCTCATGCAGAAAACAAAACCAACAAAAAAATGTGAAATGCTTAAAAACCTTCACGAGCGGGCCCTGGGGCTCCTGCTTATCAGGAGTGACAGTGACAGATGCCATTTCAGCCACGCAAACAGTAGCTTATGAATGCAGACAGAATGGATAAGCAGATTTTTTTAGTTTCACCTTTGTATTTAGTTTTCACATCTCTCAAATAGTCGCTGTTTGCGCGTCGGCTGTGGAGCCTGCTAAGAGACGTCATGTCAACTGAATGTAAAACTGCACAGGTTACCCAGCTGGGGTACATTCTCCAACACGAGTGGCCAACCTCGCATGGAAAAATACCTCATTCTGTCAACAAGTGCACCGAGCACAATATGAGGAGACAAGAGAGGCAATCACTCAAAATCAAGGGGATTGATGTGTAGTTTAGACTTGCAGCAGGGCTGTTTCTGCAAACCCGTACCACCATCATGAATAAAATATGGTGAAATTCACACACAGTCAGTGTGTATATTAAATTATACTGTACTACTATGAAGCATGTCATGTTAAGGACATGTCCGATAGTTGGCACTTTGCAAAAAGACCTCACGTAGAAGACGAACCCTCAGCACTCAGCCATACACCTGTTAGCTCATGTGTTAGCTTTTCTGAGGCTGCCTTAGATGTGTTTAGCCTTCGATCCAGCCTCTGAAGCTTTCCAACTGCTCTGATCTTGGTATTTTCCACCTTTTTCGGCACATGACCGAGTCATTCACTGTAAATCTGAGGAACCAGAGCGCTTTTGTAGCTTGTGTACTTCTCCCACCTCAGCCTTACTTTTGAATTTAAGATGGCAGTCTTGTGTAAATGGCTCTCCCGACCAGTTGAAGACACTGGATTTAAGAGGGTCACCAATGGGACGTCGATTCACATTAAAATGAGTCAAAGGCGTGAAAGGGTTAATAATGCTCATGCATTTTGAGCTGCTTACTTGAAATACAGTTTTTTGTGCATGTTGTCAGCGTTGTCATGTGGTTCAAGGACACGAGCGGTGAAATTGAAGGGCAATGAATCTGTCAGCTGGCGCAGAGAAACCAAAGAAGCATTTCTCACCTTTTCAGCTCCTGACGTTTCCCTCAACCGTGGAGACCTTTCAGCTCGAGCAGAGTTCATCAACACACAGAAACCCAGAGAGAGCGAGAGGAAGAAAAGAAGAAAGAAGAAAAATGAAATGAGAAAGAGAAAGAAAGAGAAGCAAAGACAGATACAGAAACAGAGAAAGATAGAAGAAAGAAGATGAAATGAGAGAGATAAAGAAAAATGAAAGAAATAAACAGATATAGATAAAAAAGAATAAAAAAGGAGACAGATGTTGAGGGAAAGGATGATGAAAAGAGAGAAAAAAAAAGAAAGAAAGAAAATAGAGAAACAAAAAAAATTACAGAGATACAGAAACAAAGAAAGGAGAGAAAAGAGAAATTGAGAGAAAGGATAAAAGAAATAGAAAAAGCTAGAGAGACAGAAAGAGAATAAAGAGAAATGGAAAGAGCAAGAGAAATAGATAGATAGATAGATAGATAGATAGATAGATAGATAGATAGATAGATAGAAATATCAAGAGAAATGAGAGAGGGATGAATAAAGAAAAGAATAGATAGAAAGAGGGAGAAAGTGAGAGAGTGATAAAGAGAGAGAGAAAAATGGAGAGAGAAGGATAGATAGAGATTGTGTGTGTGTGTGTGTGTGTGTGTGTGAATAAATGTCCTTGTGTAAGTGCTTTTCCAGAACAGCCTCACTGTTGTAATTTAATAATGACACTCCAAAAAGCTCGGCCTTCTGAATCAGTGCAGCGCGTCACACACATCAGGATAGACCGTCTCACGCTCATGAATCATTCACCGCCTCAGAGCCTTAGAACCTTCACCGCAAGATCAGCTGGTCTGACTCCACTCCTCTCCCCGCCCTCTCTCCCGGCCCGTAGCGTCCAGTTAAAGCCCGTGTTGTTTGACTGTGGTCTTCAGGGGGGTTGGACATGCAAATTTAATGAAAGATGTCATCAGGATAAAGCATTAAGACTTTAAAAGTGAGTGATGATGCTTCAGAATAACACAGACTGTTTGGACATTCACCAAGAACACACACGTAAGACAAACTCACCCAACACAAAAATACACCCTGATAACCCGCAGTCCTTCTATTACCCAATAGTCCACAGGCATCAGCTCCTGCAGCGTTTCTTCTGAAATCAAGGGTACTAATGGGGGTGTTTGTCCCACCCTTGCTGCAATAACAGTCTCTACTTTCCTGGGAAGGCTTTGTATTTTGGGATGTTGCTGTGAGGATTTCATTGCAGCCATGAGAGCATCAGTGAGGTCGGGTGCTGATGTTGGATAATATTCTGGAGCCTCTCCGGTTTATCCCAGAGGTGTAGGATGGAGCTCCATTACTCCATAACAAAATATTTCTTTAGGATTAAACTCGAGTGATTAGTCGTGGGTAACTACACCAACCAATACAATTAATCGTAATTAATCGAATTGAACACAGACTTTAAAAGTAATTAAAAAGTTAATTACTTTTTAAATTTGACAATGAATTTCAAACTTAACATTATGTTCATTTGCGTGAATGCAGGACTTGTAAGAGTGTTAACATTTATCATGATTAAGTACACTAACTGTAGTTATTGAAAGCAATTAATCATGATTAATAATGCTAATCGTATTTGAAAAATTCAGTCAGGTTTAAATACTAAAATCAAATATCACTTCACAACACAATGTGTTTTTAAATGTAACAAAATCTTTCTTTAGGGTTTGAGGGATTAATCATGATTTACTAACCAAATCCGTACGATTAATCGTGATTAATCGGATCACGATTTGACACTAAATTTCAATTTTGATGCTGAATTCAATTTTGATGCTGAATTTCAAAGTCAGTAACATTATTTCAATCACTTGAAGGCATGCTTTGCATAGATGTTAACATTTATAATGATAAACTGTACAAACAAAGGCGATTAATCACAGTTATTCGAATCGTATTTGTACAACTCAGTCAGGTTTAAACAGTTTTAAAAAAATAGTAACTCTGATCTTCTGAGGGTTATTAATGATGATAGTAGTCATTTATGATAAGCCTCTCAGAGTTTAATTACCTTGACCAGCTCATTTCTGAAAATGACCGTTAAAAGCAGCTTTATATCACAAGCATAAAACCTCCTGTGAAGACCAAAGTGTTGAAGATAAGCCCCTCCTTCGGGCTTCTGCTAACATTACCATGAGCTAATGTTAAATATTCATTACATTCCATGGCATTACGCCGCTGGCATGGAGGTAAGAGAATGGCTAAGCTGATGGGAATGAGGGAATGGAGGATTTGGGTGCGGGGGAATTATGTGCTGGTGATTAAGCCGCAGTGTGTGATAGGTGACAGCCCATCTTCATCACACACACTGAGCCTCTTTAATGGGTAGAATCACCTGTCATTCATGCTTAGGCAGGTATAATGTATTTCACTTCAGCACTGACCACACTTCTGTCCAGCTCATTCCCCACCCTCCCCTGTCCTAGTCCTTACTGTTGCTATGCTGTTACATCTATGTGCATAATTACATATGTAATTAGACTGTTACGCAATGAATTATCAGAAACCTGATCAAATATCTCCTCTTCTCGCTAGAAACATAATATCAAATAGAATATAGAAGCACTTTATAAGCTGTGTTACTTTTAGAAACAGCATTGTGTTATTTGTAATGGCATCATGGTATTATTAGAAAGGGCATTGTGTTATTTTTGGAAAGCATTGTGTTGTTCTTAGAAAGGGTATTGTGTTATTGTTAGAATGTTTAGAGGTTTCTTTATGAATTTAAAGCCTAGAGGTTTTGTAGAGGTTCTCTAAACTTCACAGTCACATCTCATTTTCAAAGGGTTCTTTAAAGAACTATGCACTGAAATGGTTCGTCGTGGGATAACGCATTGAAATGTAATTATCAATTAAGCAACCAAAATGAGAGTCTTCTAACTGTGTAGTGAACATGACGATGATGTATGTAGATCCGTCTGGCCCAGTTTGCTGTCCTGATCCTGCCTCACTTCACCCAGACTCCGCTCTCAGTGGCCCACTAACAGCTCAGCTGAACGCTGACCTGAATACACATGAGGAAAAATACAAAGACATGGAACCAGTGAGTGGAATAAGGTCAGTATCCTGCAAAAGCTATTGACCTGTATATGCCCCGCCCATTAATGCATTCCTTTATAGCTTCTTTTGGCTGGACAAGTCTACAAAAAGTCCTGTTCAGTCTTTTAAGAAACTAGCACACGACTCAGCTTTGGTCAGTCACATATACAAGGAACCTACTGCCTGTTTATTTAGTGTGTGAAAGGTCATGAGCGTAGGTCAATTGCACAATCGTATGGTGGCAAATTAGTTTCCATGTCCATGCTGCCCAGTTTCAACTAGACTTCTGTCAGAGTCTCTGGCAATTTTATTGCTCAATGTACAGGAGCAGGAATGGTGCCCAGCAGAATTGTTCAAATCCGTATAGTGGCCAGCTTAGCATTCAACATATCACAGACCAGCAAGGGACTGACTGTCCTAGACATGATAAGCAACAACAGTTTATTTTTTGAGGGATTTGTACCCAGTTTACTCTCTACAGTTTAGTCATGGTCAACTCCACCCACTAGCTACACAACCCACCCCCCTCTTCACATTATGCTAACAAGTTGGGGGTGAAGGTTAGCACACATGAAGTGCCACCAATGCAACACTACTGGACAGCTCAGCACACTTAAACAAGAACACTAACTCCCCTTCTGTTACGCCATCTAACAGACCCCTGTACTAGCTAGCATCATGATGAGTAATGAGGGGAGAGGGACTGCCATCCTACCCACTCAGAAGGCAGAATCTCAGAAGGCAATTCTGCCCACCCAGAGGGCAAAATCTTGGAGGGCCATTCTGCCCACCCAGAAGGCAGAATCTTGGAGGGCCATTCTGCCCACCCAGAAGGCAGAATCTTGGAGGGCCATTCTGCCCACCCAGCGGGCAAAATCTCAGTGGGCCATTCTTCCCACCCAGAGGGCAGAATCTTGGCGGGCCATCTTTCCCACCTAGAGGGCAGAATCTCGGAGGGCCATCCTACCCACTCAAAGAACGGAATCTTGGCAGGCCATTCTACCCACCCAAAGGGCAGAATCTCAGAGGGCCATCTTACCCAGTCAGAGGGCGGAATCTATTGGACCCCTGGCCATGGGTAGTGTAACATTTTAAGCCAGGAACTCAGTGTTATGTGTTTACACAAAGTGTGTGAGAGTTTCTCATTAGGTTGAATGGCATATTCTTTGGGTCAGTGTCACCTAAGTTTCTCCTAGTTCCCGGACCCTGCTGACCCAAAACATTCCCCTTGTCTCATGCAGTGTATCCCCCTTGCTAAGGTCTTCTCTCTCCATCAGAAGGCCTCTTGCGCAGTTCTTTGCTGTGAAGCCTGCGGGGCATCTGCTGTATACAGCGGCCGATGAAATCCGTATACAAAAGAACAGCTCTTGATGTTGTGCCACAAATAATTCATCGGGAAAAGACACTGTAAGACACCTGGGGATTTTTTTACCCCATCAATATTTCACAGCCACTCCAAGCGAGCCCTTTCTTTTCCGAAACGCTGTTTAATGAAAGATTTCTCGGCCTCCGCGGGGACGACTCCTCTCCCTCTGCCACCTCAAGGTTAGCGACTTTGGGGCTGCCGAGATGGCCATCATGCCTCGCCCGTAAGGCGCGGGTAAATTTCATAAATGCAAGGACGAATGGCCTTCAAGAGGAGCTGTTTTTTTACAGAGCTCGGAGACGTCATTGGGCGTGAAGGATGCATAGAATATTGTGCATTTATGGATGGAAGTATTTCCACAGATAAAGAAGGATGGAGTGGGAGGGAAGAGGCATGTGCAGGAGAGAAAGGGAGTCAGGCTTCATTTCTCCAAAGCACAGCAGTGGTAGTTCAGTGCCAAACCAAATTTACATTGGGGTTAAGGAGTGGAAACGTCTCAAATTGTTTTGAAGTCTAGCCCTTCTCTAGCAGGGCAACTGCAGAAATTTTGCGAATTACAAATTTCCATCAAACAGAACTTGTTTGCGCTTATCTCTACAAGTCACACTGTGACAACAAAAGGATTATCCGCTTCATCACTTCTAGATGAAGTTTTGTCCCACCATCTGTGATAACCCCCCCCCCCCCCAAAAAAACATTCAGCTGTGTTTGCATCTTTGTCTGCATTCTCATAATCTGTATTGATCGTGCCAGAAGGACATCGGCACCCTTGAATGTGACTGGCTGATTAACGGTGACCACAGGAGGTGTGGGGTGATCTTGAAAAGCTGCTCTACATGAAGACAGACGTGTCCACAGCAAGCAATAGACAGCGGCTTATTAACGATGTGCAATTTACTTTAATAACAATGGTGCAATTATACCCTCTCAAAACAGATGATACAGACAGGGTGAGAGCACTTCTTGAAGAGTGCTGTCTGCACTCGTTAAGTGCTGTAAATGCTGAGCTAAAGTGCTTTGTGTGGGTGCATATGACTGGCAAGAGGATTAAAGGAGTAGTCCAGCAAATAAACAAATTTTCCTGTTTTCCCCCTTCTGTAAATGACCAGGTGAAACATGTTTAGTGTCTGAAGGCTTCTTTTGTTTAGCACTGGAACTCTGCGGCTGATGCAGCTAACAGGCAATGAAATCTTATGCCATCTCGTTATCATCATGCAAGTTTGCCAGATTGATTCTGTCTCTTCCAACCGAAGGAAGTGCTCAAAAACAGCCAAAATGCATGAAAAGTCAATCACTCAATTATAATACTAAATTATACAACACTTGAAAGCTACTGAATAGGTTAACTGCTCACGCTTTGTAAAAAAATGCAGATAGTCTATTCAGGTTGTCACTAGGGGCCACAGTCAGTTTATTTTCACTTGTATGAAGTTTTTTTATGCTATTTGTAGAATCCCCAGGCAAAGAACAGACACTTTTACATTTTTGGGCACATCATGTGTGTCATGTGACTAGTTCTGTCTGGCAAGCCAGATGTTATCGTAAATGTAATCGGTTTTTGAAGTTCTTAATAAATAAAGTTAAAAAAGTACAGAACCATTTTGAATGTCCCCCGTGTTTGTCAGTATATATATATATTCAATTTTAATTCCAATTTCCAATGATTATTCCAATTGAACTGCATGGTCCATGCCTTTGAGATCATGAACGCTGCCAATGGTGTGGCAACGGCCTTCTCTCAATAGGAGTGACTCAAATGTACATGAGAGTTTGGATAGCTGCGTGGATCTGAGGACATTTAGTCGACTTACATTTCAGCTGTATTATTAACCAATGCAGTTTATTTATTAATTTTACGGGTAACACTTCACTGAAGGCCCATATTGGTAAGACTACATGACACATATATAAACCATTCATGATACATACATTAAACCCGCACAAAAATTCAGAATCAGAATCAGAAAACTCTGCTGATCTTGGAGGAAACTGCTTATGTTACAACTGCACAGACACACAGAGACACAAAAACAAGAAGAATATAAAATATAATATAAAGTCAAAATAAAACTCTGAAGAAAATACTTTGTACTATATACCCTATGGTGTATACACAAAATTAGTACTATTTGTAAGTAGTGGCTTTTTACCAAGTCTTTTATTATACATAATAGTGACAGTAGTGATATTGCACATGACAATACTATTTCATCAGTAGTGACAAGTAGTAATAAAGGCTTATTCCAGCAAGAATCAGCTTTCATAACATTTTCTGAGGTAAAATGACATCAAAATTGTCTAAAGCTGTCTTCATGACAAGTGACACTAAAGAAGCAGACTGTAAACATGTCTAGGCTGCATGACTCGTATAAGGATTTGCGTATAACGGTGTAATTGGGAAAATTGGACTTTCTCCAAACTATTCCTTTAAAATGACTCTCTGACCTTTCGCTCTCTCTGTTTGCCAATTATTATCCCACCTCGGCCTCTTTTATCCGAGATATCTCCGGCACACTGGACCCTGCGCTGCTGGACCCCTCCTGTGACCCTCCCGGCTGCTCTCTCGCCCATTAAGACTGACACGCAGGTTAACAAGGGCCAGCAGAGAATAGCCCATCCCTATCTCCTGGCTCTGGCTCAACGGACCTTTTAAGGCCAGAGTAATCCATTATAGTCATCGTGCACCTCTACAGTCCAAATTACCCCATTTAAAAGGCCTGTGGTGAAGGGCTGAGAGGTTCTCGTCGGCTACGGCACTAAAAAGATTATGATAATGTTTCCAGAGCGTTTCTGACACAAAGAAATAGATCAGAAAGCTACGATAGTGATATCAATCACTGGGGATTATCAATTATGGGCGTGCATTAGGGGGCCCATTCTGCAGATAATCGCTTTATAAAAATAAGTATATTAAGGCAATCGATGATTGCCAGCGCTGTTAAATTTTCCTTCACTCTCCAGTCTATGCAAAAACAAGTCAATATTGAATTAATAATGGCTTTGATGTCACAACCATTATGTTTTTTTGTGTTCAGGTGTAATTGTTCTGTTTGGTTTTCCCTGTGTGGGCTATTTTCAAGATCCACCACATGAAGACAAGTATAGTAGCATCCATCTTGTTCAAAGTGAAAACTAAGCAGTAAAGAATCCAAACCAGAAAAGGTCTGAGAGCTCCATAGGAACTAAAGTATGAACAGAAAAAGGACTGAGGCCACATCTGAGCTGAAGTGGACCAGAAAGAGAGGTGAGTCCCTTTTCAAATGAACTCATACTGTGAACGTAAAAAGAACTGAGTTCCCTTTCTGTTGGTCCACTTTTTGGACCACTTCTA
>JBBPCZ010121217.1:0-27491 GCA_037974445.1 Brycinus macrolepidotus | reverse complement strand
CTAGGCTCCTTGTATCTTTAGGCACTTTGCAGCCTGTCACAGTAAAACATTTGTTCCCATTTCTTTCATTTAATCTATTCAATGTGACAAAGATAAGACAGTTTGAGAGGAAGAAAATAGTATTTTTGCACCAACAAGGTGATTCAAAGCAAAATATAAAAACATGCGCAGATTAAATTGCATTTTCATCATCAGAAATGAGGCCGGTGATCAGTATACTGGTGGTGCTGAATGCTGAGTGGTTGGAACACCTTTAAGACAGCTAAGAATCACTAATCAGCCAATTCAGCAGCTTTAGGATAAACGGACTGATTTAGGTTCATTACCACTAAGAATTTCATTGTTAATGGCAATAATTTAAATGACAATTAATGGTCAGTTAAAATGCTGTAGTCGTAACAGGCCTGTGTTCCATTGTCATTGTTGCTAGCGGCCAGTTGAGGCAAATTAACACTTTGCAGAAGGTTTTTCCACTCTCCTTTTTCTCTTTCTCTTTCTCACTCGCTCATACACATTCTCTGTCCCTCTCTCATCCTTCTTTCTCACTTTTTCTCATTTTCTCTCTCTCCATCTCTCTCACACACACAACCTCCATCTCTCTCCTCTTTCTTTCTCACTTTCTCTCTCTCTTTCTCTCTGATCATGTGACATTTTACTGCCGGTTGTTGGAGGTTGTGAAGAGAAGCTTAGGGGAAAAATAACTGATTTTTACATATTCAGTCTCCTGAGAATCAGACAAATCTCTCTCTCTCTCTCTCTCTCTCTCTCTCTCTCACTCTCTTTCTTTCTCTCTCTCACTCTCTCTCTCTCTCTCTCTCTCTCTCTCTCTCTCTCCTTCGCTGGTAGAAGCTTTTTTCTGCTGGAGAGAGAAGAAACGTTCACCGTTATCAAAGACAAAGAAAAGTCCATGAAGTTCAGCTGTAAATTAAACTCTTCTGCGCATAATTATCCACCTTCAGTCGTGTGCAGATCAGATCATAAAGCGCTGATTTACACAGCGTCTGTGCAGCAGGAGCGTTTACAGACAGCCAGCGCTCAGTCATTTAGACACAGAAATGGAGAGATTTGTTCATTATGACTGATGCAGCGAGGGAAAACCGGATCAGCTAAAAAGCGTCTTCAGTTCATCATGTGTGAAGCTTTTCAGAGCAGAGAGAGGATAATAACCGTGGGCGTAATTTAAAGTGACGCATTCTGATCACTGAGCTCCTTTAAAACTTTTAGAGGCCACAAATTGGACACATTTTCAGCGGAGATTTTCTGCCTTTATGAAACTCCAACATTGTTTCTCTCACCACCCCCTGTCAATCTCTCTCTCTCTCTTTCTCTCCCTTTGTCTCTCTCTTTCTCTCTCACACTCCTTCTCTCTCTATCTCTCTCCCTCTCATTCTTTCCTTCTCTCACTCTGTCTCTCTCTTTCTCTCTCCTTCTCTCTCCCTCTGATTCTTTCCTTCTCTCACTCTTTTTCTCTCTCCTTTAATTTTTCTCTCTTATTGTCTTTCTTACTTTCTCTTTTTTCTATTTCTCCACTTTCATATCTTTCTCTCTCTAATTCTCACTTGCTTTCTCTTTCTCTCTCTGCCCCCTCTCCCCTTCTTGTCCTTTATTTCTCTCACTCTGTTTCTCCTTCAATTTTTCTCTCTTATTGTGCCTTTCTCTCTCTCTCTCTCTCTCTCTTTCTCCCTCTTTCTGTCTATCTCTCTCTATTTATCTCTCTATGTCTTTCTCTCTGTCTCTCTCTCTCTCTCTCTCTCTCTCTCTAGTTTAATTCTTCTTGTCAGTGGTGTAGTGGTGCCTGTAAAAACAGTGATTTACTGTTTTCACCTAAAACCAGTGAAACACTCGTCTGTGTTTTATGTTTGATTTTGATTTGACTGCTGAGAGCTGACGTGCTCGTCCAGTCACGAGACGAACAGCCAGTGTGTCTTTATACATCACTTTATTTCTGCTGTTCTTTTTAGTGCTGCAGCATTTCACCGTCAATGACAAAACCTTCAACTAGATAATGTACAAGTCTTTTTATTTTCTTTAGTTTTTAGGATGACTCAAGGCCCAAGGAAAAACAACGAGAAACATAGCATAAAATATAATACACAGTATATACAAACCTGTGAAAATGCTAACGTTTCAGTGCCCACAGCATTTGGTTGATGCCCTTTTCCAGAGCGACTTACAGTCATTAGTTACAGGGACCCTCTGGAGTCCCCCTGGAGACACTGAGGGTTAAATGTCTTGCTCAAGGACACAGTGGTAGAAAGTGGGGGTTTGAACCTGCTTTTTTTTGTGGCCATCGGGTTCACAGGCAAGTGTTTTACCCACTAGGCTACTACCACCCCTATACCACCCATATTACTAAATATACTTAATAAAACAAAAAACAATAAATACAAATAACATTATACAGTAAATAATGAATATGTTCAGTATATTAATGTGTTCCTTGTGGAAATACAGTATTACTTGTAGTTTCCATCAGAAACCTGGTTTGACTCAATCAGTCCTTCATTGAAGTAAATGGATGGAATTTGGATGGAATTTCACGAATCCAGGCAATGACTGGAGGAAAGCAATCACTGAGAAAAATGGCTTTAAACAACTTGCACAGATGCCAAAGACTTTTACAAATTAGTGTTGTCAGATCCCGTTCAAACACTATCACCGTTTCTCCTCCCCACAATGACTCCTAAAGCTGGACCTAATTCACCCAAGTTCAAATCACATCACTCTAATTAATGGACATTAACAGAATACAGTGAATGCTTGGTATGCAGGGACAGTCCATGGCAACACTTCACAAATCTGAATATGGAAGTCTGAGATGTTAATCAATTTATCTGGCTTGAATTCCCCTCCTGTCTTTTTCTCGACTTTGATTCCTGTCTCACCCCTTGGTTCTGTTCGCTGATTCGGTTTGCCTTTCTGGACTCTGACTACTTGGACTCACCTCTTTGGTGTGACGATTCGAAATTCTTTACTTATCGAACTGCCCTTAGGTTTTGGAAATCTGCCAGTTTCTGTTTTTTGTATTCCGTTGATCTACGGAATAAACATTGCTGCCTGTTTTGCACTGCTCTTAGGTCTATCTTGGTCAGAACCTGCCACCTGTTTGTTATCAGCTGAGCAAACACTCCACTTTCATAGTCAGGTTATTGCTCAGTGATTTCAGTTTCCAGGCTTTATAGCCATCAATGCTTAAATTCCCTAATAACTCGCCCCCTTGTGGAGAAGATTTAGACTGCCAAACATGACTTTACAATGAGCCTCAGATTCCTTGTTTATCATTTCAAATGAAAAGTAATTAATCAAAAACATATGTTTCAGCTGTTTATTTTTCAAGCAAAAAATTATGAGACCTCTCTAAAAAACACTACCATTCAGATGTCTTAATATTACCATTTTTATAAATGTTATTTTATTTAATAACATAACTTGTAGAACCACTTAGAACCTCTTACCTCATTAATCACAGTGTTCAGTAACAGATGAGTGGTTTGGATGGAATAATGTAAATGCTAATGTAAATTCACCTGTGTGTGTATAATATAAGTGCAGGTGTGTGTGTGTGTATGTGTGTGTGTGTGTGTGTGTGTGATATAAAGGTGGGTGTGGCAGTTCACCCTCCTTTCACGCACATGTCTAAGATTGTAACAGTATCTCAAACTTGTTTTCTTTTTCTCTCTTTTTTTTTTTTTTGCCAGACGGAGACATCTCCATGACAACGCAGGCTCAGGGGCTGCAGGATCTTGGGGCTGTTTGAGCATTACTTGCAGAAACAAAAGGAAAAGATTGCATTAGGGAGGCCATGAGGCAGGTTAAAGAGCAGGGCAGTGCCATGCAGAACCTGCTCTTTTTATCCTTAACCTGCTTGTAGAATCAGATAGTAAGGTCAACTCTAATGGTTTTTATCTGCAGAAATGAGGCTGTTCTGTTCTTTTTTCCCTTTCGTCTTGTGGTCTTAATCTTCATTATCCTAACCCTCGACTTAAACACAGAAACAAGTTCATGTGTTGTAGCAGTTCAACCTGTGTTTTGATTTGTAGGATTTTTTATTCTTTTATAATTCATTAGAAAATCACATGATCAGAAATGTGAGCACAGGTGTTGTTTCCAGTTCAGCTGAAAACAGAATCCCCAGCCATCCCCCATAGGTGGGATTAACTGGTTCTAGTTTGGGGGGGAATCTCTTGGTCATTCTTTTGGTCTCCTACCCATGGATGGCTGTCGCACCACTGGGCTCCTGATCTCCTGATGATAGAACCAATGCTTAAACAGTTTTGTCACTCAGGAGCCCCTCATATTCATTTCTCACTACAGAGTAAAAACGTCTATGGGTGAATCTCAAATAACATCTGTCAATTCATTATCCAAATCAGAAGATGATGTTGCCATGGTTTTACAAAAAGAGAACTAAAAGCATGGGCTAACTGCTTTAAAGAAACGAGTATTACAATCTAGCCTTTGATAAGGTTTGGTTGTACCCCAGTTAGGTTGTACCTGACTATCCTCTGTACTACAAATGAAAATCACATTTTGATGGTGTCTTTTTGGCCACAATGGTGCAGTGTTTGAGTTTCCACAGTGAACTAGCCACTAAACAGACCTAATCATTACACTGTATGTTCTGAGACCTCACCCTGACTTTGTTTGGTCCGCATGGTGGACCTCGGTGTCAGAAACACACACATTAAGTTCTTTTTGTGTTTCGTTTTCTTTAGTTCTTTCTTTATTTGGAGAATGCTGACAGCTTTAGAAGGTTATTTCAAATTTGCTGCATGAATTTTAGTTATGCAGTGATGTGAGTCTTGAATTCTATTCGCATTCAGTTTCTATTCTTTAACCTCAGGGTTGAATCTGCCTTCATATCATAGTAAAATGTCACTTCCTCGGCTTACAAGCACAAGTGTGGTGTGGGTTGAGCGTTTACTACCCACACTTTCAACACAATTTCTCCATTTGTTTCAACAAGCTAGCTGTGAAAAAAATGATATAAAATGAAAAGAAACAAATAGTGATCAATCTATTATCATCAGCAGGTGCTAATTGTGTAAATGGAATAGTGGGCTCTGCCCACTCTTTTAAACAAAGGCTTCAAGATAAGGCATCCATGTCATTTTACTTGCTGCTAATTAATGACAAGAGGCTGATTATTTGGGATGCCTGTGGATCTTCAAACATCAGCACCAAGAACAGGTCAAAGGTAATATGGCTTAGATGGAGCTTTTTTACCTCTAGTCCAAGATGTAGATTCACACAGCCTGTCAATAACTCAAATACACCTGTGAAGTAGTGAAACTCTCTCTACATTAGTTCTCCATTTGGGAAGTTTTTAAAGACAGCTCCACCTCTCCACAGTCTGCATTCAGGAAATAGGGCAGGTAGGTCTGGTTCTAAAATCTGATTGTTTGAGATACGCTTTATGGTAAAATCATTGTAAAATAACATACATACACACAATTATGAGCTTTTAATTGTGTTTCCAACAAGCCAAATTCAGTCAAACTTTGAGCATGACAATATATGTCAGTGTTTAATGCAGAAATGTACTTGTGTCATAAAACGCCGATTTATCTAATTTCCATTACTGCAGTTTCTCTTAGCATCCTTATGTGATTTGTTGTATTGATATATGCCAAGTTAACGGTAGCGATACAGTAGATGTAACATCATTACATGGATATCTGGAGCTTGTGTCTGTTCAGGTAAGATGCTATATCCCACAGCAATGATTTGGACCAAAATTTTGTCACAATTTTTCTTGTTGTAGTTAAATTGTGCTGCTGTGAAATAAACTGTGATTATTGTGTTAGCTTGCTGTAGTCATTAGGTAATGATACACATCAACATCTAAACATTTAATTACAGTCCTAAAGAGCTCATTTCAAATGTGATGTGAGCCATAAATAGGGGCTATTGTTTTAAGCCCCCACCCCCCCACCCCCCAATCCACTTTTATGACCAGCAGTCACTGCTCATTGATTATCCAGTATTTAACAATAAAAATGTCTGTAAAGCATTTCACTAAATAAAAAATGTATTGGAAAAAATGTATTGGAAAAAATATCAATCATTTATGAGAATAAAAGTATCTCTGAGTTTTAACAGTTGTCTGTGATGAGTCTCCTGGCTTATTTTAATCATCTAAATTCAAAGCACCTTTTTTTCCTGTTTGCATTCAGGTCTTAGTTCAGTCACAAATTACATACCATGCAGTGAGGGTTCATTGACGAAGAGCTGTATTGATTGCGAAGTGTATTGTGACTCAGACATGAGTCTGGCTGTGAATCCATTGGTCAATACATTCATGGTCCTGTAGCGTTCATGAAGACACTCCTTCAGTCAGCGGTTATTGCCGTGCCACTAGGTTAACCTTTAAATGCACAAATACACATAGACACACTACATTCTACATTTCTCTCTGACATACACACTCATACATTACAGGCTACAGGCCCTCTAATTTTTTAATGAACAATGTGCTGCTCTTTCAAAATGTTATAACAAGAAAACATTATAAATACTTAAAAAAAAATTAATTGACTGACTGGTTTTGAAGTGCAATGTAATAAAATACATTGCACTTCAAAACTAACTACATTCAGTGCCATTCAACTGATGTGAAAGTTTATGTATGACTTTCATTAAAATAACCACCCCTTAATCACAGCAGCACAGATTCACCACATCCTTTTTAGCAATTTTTGGAAATAACTTGTGTCCAAACCCTCCCAGCACCTTTTCAAGCAGCAAATATTTTCGAACTTGTCAGTCCAGCTCATCCCTGCAGCTCAATGGGAGAAAGATCTGGAGACTGGGGAGGCCAAGACATCATTGACATCATTTATAATAGTCTTAGAATATTTATAATAGTCTTATCATATTTATACGTCTGTACTTTTTACTTGAGAACCTTCTTGCACTAAGAGAACTGCACCCTAAATTTTGTTGTACAGTTGCTACAATGACAATAAAGAGATTCTGATTCTGATTCTGATTGTCAAAATGTTTTGCTTTTCTCTGGACTGGATATAATTTTGACACAATTTTAAAGAATGCTTGGGATCATTATCCTGTTGGAAGAGTGAATTTTTGTCCAGTGATACGTAAACCAGAGGGAATCACATGGTGTTGTCATGTCGGGCTCCCTAAAAGGACGCACTGCAGAACCAGAGTTAGGAAACACAAAGTCTTTTTATTGAAAGTCCACAGCAAATATGAGCTCACCGAGCTCCAAACTCAAACCAAGTAATCCCAGACGAAACTACAAAAGGTTCTAGGAAGGTCAGTCTTCCCACGTGAATGAACCCATGCTGCAGAGTATATCTCTTGGTCTCACGAGCCAAGCTACCGTGTAGGGCAATCCAGCCCGTTCTAGAAATCCACTGTTTTGCCGCAGTGGAAACCGGACCTCGAACACCTCACGCCTGTGTGGAGAGATGGAGAATGTCAGTCACTGAAGCTCCTTTAGCCACTGGAGCCAAAAGCTACATTAGCAGTAGCTGTAGTCCTCAGCAGCTCCTCCACTGCCATTTGGAGAAGCTCTGTTGGAGTAGCTCCCTCTTGGCTTGTTCTTCCAGCCCAGCGCTGTTCACAAAACACACACGGAGGTTAAGCACATTTGCAAACTCACACATACGAACCCGTACACAAGCATAGCCGAGTGCTACTACTCTGTTGGCTGATGGTTGGGGTGACCACGCACAGATCTCCGGGTCGGCTTCCCTTTTCAACCCACACACACACAGAGACAACCAATCATACAGCGCAACCTATCAAACACTAAACAAGCAATCATTAACTGAAATGAAACACACATGGACTTGCTATCAGTAACCTAGCAACCCAGCTAGTTAGCCTAGTGCTAACAGCTGGGCTGCCCTGCCACTCTCACCACAACATATGACGTCATCACTGCGTGTCCAGGGCTGCACGTGGTCAAAACTCGGGGGACAGGCTCTGAAGGGGGCGTGACCGAGGCGGACCAGACGTGACAGGTGTTGAAGGACTGATTGATACTTTTCTTTTTTTATGATCCAACACAAAGTGAATGCCAGTGCATGAAAGACAGATCTAATAGGCTCAGACTGTTCGTTTTGAAGAGGCATTTGTGACTACAAACTATGTTACTACAGACTTTAAAATATTGAAAACCAGTCAGTTGTTTTAATGATTTCTAATGTTTTCTTGTAATAAAAAAGCAGCATATTGTTAATTAAAAAAAAAAAATCCAAGGGTGGGCCTAAATTTCTGGCCTGTAGCGTGTATATATGCACACACACATTGATCAGCCACTACCTTAAAAACAGTCTTAAAACAAGGTAGAACATTACAGTGGCTCCTGTTTAGGGGTGGGATATATTACACAGCAGGTGAATACTCAGTTCTTGAAGTTGATGTGTTGGAAGCAGGAAAAATGGGCGAGTGTAAGGATCTGAAGGACTTTGACAAGGGCCAAATTGTGATGTCTAGACAACTGGGTCAGAGCATCTCCAAAATTACGCATCTCATGGGGTGTTCCTGATATGCAGTGATCAGTACCTACCAAAAGTGGTCCAAGGAAGACAACTGACAACTCACTGATGCACAGAGTGAAAAGGAGTAAAGGCTAGCCCTTCTGGCTAAAATGTCACACTGGCTCTAATAGAACAATGTCAGAACACACAGTTCTTCACTGCTTGCTGTGTATGGGGCTAAGCAGCCACAGATAGGTCAGAGAGCTCTTGCTGACACCTGTGCACTGCCAAAAATGTATATGATGGTCAAGTAAGAACTGGACCATGGAGTAATGGAAGAAGGTAGTCTGGTCTGAAAAATCATGATTTCTTTTATATAAATACATATTGAATAGATTTGAATTTCAGAACATCAGAGCACTGGATGAAACTTTAATAACGTTTATATAGTTAATCATAGTCTGTATTTAAAAAAAAAGAGACATATTTGGTTTTCCTGTAAGAATCGCAAATTAAAAGTTATGTTTTAGGAACTTAGGAGATTATTCCATCTGCTTCTCCACATTTTGCGTGTTTGAGTTCAAGGAATATTTCCAAATATTTTTATAATTGTTGTATAATTAATATGCTAAGGTCTTTCAGAGTGGTTTGATGTGAGGTCCTCTGTTCTAGAGAATTGTAGTTTAGAATTCTTCATAGGAACCAAACGTCAGAAGAGTTTAATGCCTTTAAAAGCTTCTAACAGAAAGATTTTCATAAAATGGTTATGGATGCACTGCCTCCTGCCTGAGACATTGTTTTATGGTATGCCATTTGTCAAAATTTGCATTGTGTTGTAGACCCCTGTCTCTATTCACCACCACTGTAAAGAAATCAGAGTCAGTTGTTTTCTCTACAACAAACCATTTCACATCAACCCCACCCCTAATGACTTTGCTTACGTCTCAATTATGCAGGAATTTGGGTGGAATTTATGATATGTTGTACTGTTTTTGAGGAAGGCTTTTCTGCGTTCTGTCTAGTGGAGAAAGCACTCTCTCAAATGGACCTGTCAGAGGTGAGCTATTGCGTCTGAGATATTGTGACATGTTAAATGGTGAGGATAGAATAGAAACCTGCTCTCTCCATCCGAATATAATGCATAAACAGAAGCCCGGAATACTCTGAGCAATTCGTCTTTTGCTCTCACGTCATCTTAAAACTGTACAGAAGGCATTAAAAAGTTCAAAAGCATTTGCACTGTAGACGAGGTAGGAGCTGAATAACGCTTTGTGTGTAATTATATTACAGCTGTAAAGCGTGTTTCACTCAGACTCTCTAAAGAGACCGACCTTGCAGGGCAATTTCTTTTACTGACAAGCATGACGAATGAACCACCCTGGCTTTAGCAATGGACGCTCTGTAAAACACTACACAATGCCACACTGTGTGTGTTTGTGTGTGTAATGCAAGCATGCTCTGATGCAATGTTCACTCACTGAGCAATTAATATGCAGTATAATCCATAAACACAGGGAGAACACTGTTTGGATTATAAATGTAACTAGATTGGCACTTCCTGAAGGAAACACAGCAAAGCAAAGCCATCACATCATAAAACAATATTTCTGTGGAATAGAGAATTCAAAGGTAATAAAACTGGAAAGAACGAAAGAACGAGAGGAAGAAAAAAAAGAAAGAAATGATAGAAGAAAATGGAAGAAAGAAAGAAAGATATGAGGGAAAAAAGAAAAGGAAGACAGCAAGACAGAAAGGAAGAGTAGGGATCAAAGGAAAGAAAGAGGAAAAAGAAAAGGATAAATGAAGAAATCGAAATAGAAAACGAAAGAAAGAAAGAAAGAACTTTGCCTTTCTCGTTTCCTGATGCCACTTCAATCGTCAGTTTATTACAGTCTCTAAAACCAGTTACACTTTCATTTACGCTACATAACAACACTTTTCCCTTATTAAATTCAGTGTAAAGCTTTCAAAGATTCTAGTTTCTTTTTCTCCTTTTCTGAAGATCTTCTGAAGATCTGTCATCAAGTGAGCAAACACAGTGAAACACTGGAGTTGTTTTTTAGTGAGTTTGGTTTTGGTGGCTTTGCCATCAGAGCAGATTTATTGTATCTTGCCCTGCCATTTCTACAGCCATCATTGCTCAAGTCCCTAATGGCGCTGCACAAGCACACCACGCTACGCTAATGAGAGGCCCTGGACAAGACTCCTACTGCTACCTTCATCTGTAACTTTGTTTAACTGTAAGTCGCTCTGGATATGAGCATCTGGCAAATGCATAAATGTAAATATAAGATTTGATCTTCTCTGGTAATGTTTTTCCAGCCATGTGATGCAGTGATTTTGAGTTTCGGTTTGTTTTGGAGGGTTTCTGCCTTCAGCCTTATCTTCATTCAGTGAAATGCTGCTCAGTGGGGTTCAGGGCCATTCGACTTCTAGGCCTTGAAAGAAACTCTCTGCATGCTTTAGTGGTGTATCTATGTATCTCTGCACTCCTGCTGTTCTATTCTTCACTTAATGACAAGTCTATGCTGACATCCAGGAGAGTGGAGTCTTGATATCTTTAACAGTTTTTCTTTTACTGAAAATGTTCTTTGGTCACTCACTGCTGCAGTCCTTCAGGCTGATGGCAAAACTCAAAAGTGTGTTATTGCTTCTTAACAATGTACCAATCCTTTGGTTACTATCATACTAGTGTTCTTCATTAGTTTTAGTAGTAGTAGTAGTAGTAGTAGTATTTTTATTCCACACGTTTTTGGCACCGCTTCTCATCAGAGCCCGTATTGAATTTTGGCAAAATATCAACATCAAAACGTCCATTAATATCCAGTGCATGGATATTGATGAATACACATGCACATGAAGTGCATGTGTATTCAGATTTTTGATTGGTTGATCAGGGACCGAGAATTGATAGATTTTTGTGGTCAAGTCACCTCTGTAATATATGGGGAGACAGATCGGACGGTCGAGTCATCTTCAAAATGTGTGTGATATCTGTGATGTCACTGCTAAGGAGGCCACAAAGTGATGAAAAATGAAAAAAACACAAACGCAAAGAAACAAAAACAGAACAAAACACACAACAGACTTCAAAACACTAAAGCTCAGGTCATGTAATGACTTTGTAAGAGACAGTGAGTTAACACCCCCTTGGTGGTTCAGCAGTAAAACGCCAGGCACTGAAAGAAGAGAATCAGAAGATTGCCGGTTCAAATCCACACATCCAGTAGATTTTCTCGTTGAAATGCATCTAATTCTCATGGATTTTTCTGATTGATTGATCCTCATGATGACCTGCTTAAGAGACAACAAATGGAAATGCCACATCTGGAATCCACTCTAGGCATTTTTGTTAGCTCTCTTATCTATGAACAGCACCTGCACAGCTGGCCATAAACAAGTGATACTGACATAAATAGCCTCTAATTAAAGGTATCATTCTGCATTGTAACCTCATAGTCATTCATTCTGAGACCAACATGCTGGAGAACAGAGACAAAAAAAATACTGCATCCCGGTTCACCTGACCTATCAATGCTCCGTCCATTAATGCACTCTTCTGTAGCAGATATTGAATTTTACTGCCCCTATACTGCCTCTATACTCATATACATACACACATCTTCATGGCAATCATGGCTTTAATTCTCATTCTCACTCTGATATGCTTTTAACAGTAGTCACTGGTCTTCACAAAGTTTACTACATTTCTTCAGTCATTATTCATTTTTGTAAAATTTCTTCAATTAGGAAGGTAGGTTCCACTTTTGAGTTTTGGTCCCTCTCAGTGGTTCTTTTTCATGCTTTTAGAGGGTTTCTCCCTTGGGTCTTGGTTCCTCTCAGTGGTTCTTCATTGTGAGTTTTGAGTTTCACTTTTTGAGCCTTGGTTCTTCTAAAAAAGAGATTCTTCTTCATGCTTTTTGAGAGTTTGGTTCCTCTCCTTGCTCGTCTAGATTTTTGTAAAGCTGTGTTGTGCCAACACTTGTTGCTAAACAGTAATATAATTTGCAACATAACTGGAATTTGATTACAGAACAGAAAAACCTGGTCTATACTAACAATGTGATCTTTCTTTTTCACCCTTGTAAAATAAACATTTTTGAGTTTTGAATTCAGTGTTGCACTCTGGAACTCAGTATTTTGTTGTGCATTATAATCTCTTGTTGGGTTTAACAAGTTCTTTGCCAGCATTCTTGGCCCATGCATGGATAATCTGGGAGCAGGGGCTTGGAGGGAAAAAGGCAGCCTGAATGTGAATGTAACATGTCTCAGAGGAAACCAAATTCAGTGGTAGGAGTCTTTTTCCATGGGTGCCTGAAATATTCATGTTTTTGCCGGAAGAGGGAATTGAACTCCATTGTCCAGCATATACAGCCACAGCATTATCCACCACACTGTATAACTGCTACAAACAAATGTGTTATATTTATCTCTAAAAGTGATACATTTCTTTAAGAGAGTCCACAGTGCCTCACATAACTCTCAGATTAGCAAATCATTACCATAACTTACCGCGGACATCATATTTGTTTGTTGTAAATGTTGTTTCTATGTACACTGATGCATTACAGCAAGAAACCCCTGGCTGGGGCAATCAAGGATCCTTTGGGACAGCTGGTGGCCTGCTGGTTAGGGATCTTCCCCTGTGATTGGAAGGTTGTGGGTTTGAATCCCAGGACTGCCACTGGCACCGCTGAGGTACCCTTGGGCAAGAGACTGTCCCCACACAGTGGTCCTTTTGGCTGCCCACTGGCTCACTCGGGTGAATGGGTTAAATTTCTGGGTGGTGTTTGCATATTCTCCCCATTTCTGTGTGTCTCCAGGTATGCTGTTTTCCTCCCACAGTCCAAAAACTTGAATGTCAGGTGGTGTGGTGATGCTAAATTGTCTCTAGATGTGACTGTGTGTTGATGTGTTTGGCTGTTTTTCTCCCCTATGATGGATTGGTGACCTGTCAAAGCTTGTTTCTCTGCCTTTTGCTCTATGATTGCTGGGTTGGGCCCCAGCACCAACCACCCCACCCCCTTCACCAACATCCCCTGGCACCCTGGTTAAGGATAAGTGGCTTAGAAAAACGATTAATGAATGTCCACCACCCGAGAAGGCACTAGTGCAGTCTCAGGGCAAAAAGGCTTGAGTTCAAGCCCTCACTGGGTTCCATCTATCTATTCCTTACAGAGTGTTGCATCACTTCTTCTTAGTAAACGAATGACAATTTTAAGTTTAATTTACAAATTTAATTTCACTAAAATCACTTATTTAACAGGCACAGTTAGCATTGTCACCTCATAACAAGAAGATTGTGGGTTTGATTGCTAGAAGAGGAGGCCGAGAGTCCTCCTGTGTGGAGTTTGGACTGTGGGAGGAAACCAATGAAAAAAGTAGGCAAAGACATGCACATCAGGTGAACCAATGATGCCTAATTTGCCCAAGGTATGAGTGTGTTTGTGTATCTGCCCTGAAATGAACTGGCAAACAGTCCAGGGTGTTTCTCCACTTTTTACCCTCTGAGGGCTGGCTCCAGCACCCCTGCGACCCTGCTTAGAATAAATGGCTCAGATAATGCATGGATGAAATATTAATTCTTCAGTAAAGTAGTTCAGGGTCAAAAGTGAATATTTCTAAGTACTATTTGCCAGAAAATTGCCTTTTTTCACACATCTTTTTATTTCAATTTGTTCATAAATAACTCAAATTGCTTAAAACTTTGGAATAAAATATCCTGCTACCATCTACAGGGTACTCATATGTTTTGTTGTTAAATATAAATCTTCATATTATCAGCTCTGTTGGAGTACATTCTTTACATATTTAATAATGACAACAGCTCTGAGAAACCTCTTGAATGACATAGGAGAGCAGATTAAATGTCAGTAATAGTTGTTTTTCCTTTGGCCTGAAAGAGCTAAAAGCTCCTTCACAAAGTTGTTATATGAGATGGTTATGAATTCACTGCTTGATGTCTGAGAGATCATTTAGTATAATTTTCAGATGAGCTTGTGGCTTCAAACACTTTTTTTGTCATAAATCCATTTACGACAGAGGGATACATGCGCACATGCACTGTGATGCAAAAGACTCCACATATAATTTTTTTTTTTCAGATTTTCCACTATATCCACTATTTTACCATTGTCAATATTCCATATAAACACTCAGAAGATACATGTAGGTTCACTAGTAGGTATGGATAGTAAATAAAGTGGTTATATTTGTGTTATAGACACTGGTTCCATTAACCTCCACTGTTACTAAATTTCTCGATACAATTTACACTTTAAAATAAGACTAACTACAGTCATTAATAAGCAGTTATAAAAAAGTTATAACATTTGTCATACATTGATGCAGGCTCACTATTTGGATGATCTCAGATCTTGCTAGTTGCTGAGTTTATCTTGTCTCTTTCTCAGACAGAATGTTAAACTGTCGGCTTCATCAGGTCTTTATTAACATGCTACCTCCATTAAAACACCAGATTTTGCCAAATTGTGAGCCTGCATCAATGTATGACGACTGTTATAACTTGTTTATAACTGCTTATTAATGATTTATAAACTGTCTACAACCTAACTACCTGATTATAAATGATTTATAAACCCTTTATAAGGGTGGTCTTATTGTAAAGTGGTACAATTTTCTCTACAGTGAACGATTATACTTCTCAGTTATTGCCAAATTCTCAGAATGGATTGGCAGCAAAATGCAAAATGCTGTTTTCTTATCATGGTTAAAACTGCAGATGTCTGGTTCCCTTCACCACCACTGTGAGCAATTCTGACTCTTTGGATTTCTCTACAACCGAGCATTTCGCACCAAACCCACTCTGAATTACTTTGTTTACATCTCAGCCACTTCATTAAGGAGAGATTTTGAGAAATTGGCGGAATTCTCCTTTAAACACGTACAGGCGGCTGGCTCAGTGAACAGTATATTACACCTTTAATCCTTAACGAATAGCTAACGAAGTGATATACACACACACACACACATACACATGGTGACCCCGTGTGTGTGCGTGTATGTGTGTTTTTATTTTTGTGTGTGTGTGTGTGTGTGTACACATGTGTATGTGTGTGTGTGTGTCTGTGTGTGTGTCTGTGTGTGTGTGTGTGTGTGTGTGTGTGTGTGTGTGTGAAAGAACTGCACACCATCGTTCAACACACTGTCTGAATGTCAATACAGTTGGGGGTCCGTCCGACCGCAGGAAGCCATGCAGTGTAATCCAATAAGAGCTAAATCTCAATGCCCTTTATTAGACGACCTTCCTCTCTAAGAAAGCCCCCCACCTCGGCTGCTTTAATGTATGGTGAAGGGAAATAATTGATCCATGGAAACAAAAGTTTCCTAAAAGTAGACGGATCTGAAGGGGGGGGGCAGTTATCATTAGGATCGATGGCACCAATTTATTATTAATGATTCGTAAAATGAGATCCAGGAGGACTATTTTAAATGCACTTTCCATTATGGCGCATGATGGGCTCTTTAAGGGAGGACTTCGAGCGAAAACACTAACGAGGCCAGTAACAGGCAACGGCCAGTGTTGGGCCCGACAGCATGATCTGATTTGCATAGGCTAATGCTAACTAGCCCTCGCCAGCACTAGTTGTGGGCAGAAATATTCCTTTAAAGTTGGCACAGATACTCAATCACATATACCAGAACTTCTCAGCTCAGCGTGGCAGCTTTGCTCCTGGATAGGAGCTACAGCACACTGCTGTATAGGCTGACGTGTGTGTGTGTGTGTGTGTGTGTGTGTGTGTGTGGGAGGGGGGGGTGGCTGGGGGGGGGTTTGGGGGAGGCTAGCTTTAGGGGGGCTGCACTAACACTCCAACAGTGTGGGCTACACAGGTCAAAGGAAACCCATTTCTGCAGGCGTTTTACACAGAAGGACTTGTAGAAGAACGTGAACTTCGCTGAGGGGTGCACAGCCATGGTCTTACAGGTCAAAGCCACTGTGCTAACCGTGTTTCCCAAAAGCATGCACTCTTAAAAATAAGGGGTTCTTCAAAGCCATCGAAGAAACACTCTTGGTTCCTTAAAGAACCTTTCACAGAATTGTTGCAGCGAGTGAAGCTTTAATGTTTAAAGAAACTCGTATATAACCTTCATACCTTTAAAAAGTTCTTCACACTCACACATCTCACTTACAGAAGTGGTTCTTTAAAGAAGTACCCATTGAAAAGTTTCTTCAGTAATAATAATAATAATACGAAGAAGAAGAAGAAGAAGAACTCACTACCACATCTCCTTTACAGCAGTGGTTCTTTAAAGAAGTACACACTGAAAGGTTCTTTCGAGAATCAAAAGCAGTTCTTCAATAATAATAATAATAATAATAATAATAATAATAATAATATTGTGGCTGTAGAGTCTGGCACTGAAGGAGACGTGGGTGAGGGAGGACTTGAAGCAGACATACCTGCAAATGAGGATAATAATTATTTACAACGAGAAACATGAAAGACATGAACCAAACACAAAACTAACTCTGACTAATAAACTAAATAATGGAGGTGAACACTACAGGCATCAAAACCAGGAGGATCACGGGGAGTGTCAGGGTGGACTGACAAACGTAGCTTCCAAGACAGGGAAACTTATACAAGTAAAGGACGAGGAGCAGCTGGGAAAGGCGGGGTAACAAATGAACAGGTGCAAGCACCAAACAGGAGGGCAGGACAGGAGTAGAGCTGGACAACTAAAACCACAACAAACCAGGAAAAGACATAATCAAAAAAACAGAGACACAGCGTGGGCACACCTTCCACTGACCAGTTTTACAGCTTAAACTCTTAAAAATGAAAGCGCCAATCATGACCCTTTGAACTACGTTTGATTCCCTAAAGAACCTTCAGTGCAGGGATCTTTAAAGAACCATTAATGTAACCGCAATATGGAAGTGTGAAGAACCTTTTTAAGTTTACAGAACATTTACCCTAGATCTGCACACGCAGCAACAAATTTTAAGCCAATTTCAACCGTAATAAAACATCTCTTCTTCTGTCCAGAAACACGTGGTGTGATGAAAGACTGGAATCTGTATTTTACCAGAACTGCTCCACTCATTACCAGTGAGACCTGCAACTTTTTAAGGCTAAGGTGTCAAATTATTTCACTCTAAAAGGCTTGCAGAAAAACATTTTGAGTCGAAATGTTAATTAGTGACGTTTGGCCAGACATCATTAGCATGTCCGACGAACAGCCTGCAGTTCCACTGCCTTTGTTGCTGGAGCCGGGGCAGGGGAGAATGTTTATTTTGCTTTGTACTTATTTGACCACGTCGTTAATTCAGGTGTTTCGCCGCCGGTGATTTTGTTTGAATCAGGATTTTTGAAAGAGGTCAGTAAGTGACTGCAATACAAACACAAGAACAAATGCAGTATTTTCTCTCTCTCTCTCTCTCTCTCTCTCTCCAACACAGCAAATGCGTATTCAAACGCAGCAATTACACCTGTACAAAATTACTCATGTGAACACACCCATCTGATTAACTAGTAGACATTGTCCAGGGCTGCATCACCTTCTAATACACACACACACACACACACACACACACACACACAAAGAGAAAGGGAGAGAGAGAGAGAGAGATATTAAGAGAGAAAAGAGAGAGAAAGAAGCAAGAGGGAGAGAGAGAGAGAGAATGTATTGTCATTCTATTAGTGTGTTGAAATTAATTTCAGCACAGATGGAATATGAATCACCTCTGAAACATTCAATTATTTCTCTCATTCTGAAGCACAGCGAGTGCTGGGCCCAGATTTCTACCGTGTGGGTATTTTATGAGCCCCCACAAAGGGGTCCATCACTGGCCGCTTCATAAGATCAACAGCAGCAGGCTGAAAGCAACACAGTCCTGATCTACACACACTTTACACAATAAAAAGTTATACAAAGAGTGTGAAGCTACATACATTGCTCTGCAAATGTCAGTGATTAATTTAATCTTTATTTAAGATCTCCAGCATTTACTGTTGTGCCCCTTCTGCCATTTGAACTTCTCCATTCTTACAATCTTAAACCCAATGAGTTTTTAATATTGGAAAAAAAATATAAAACAATAACTGTGCCCAGTACCACCAGTTTAATCATCTTCATTCCATTCTTAAACCCAACCACTGACATTATGGTGCCCTTCAAAAAGACACACATTTACCCAAGCAGCTACCCACACACACCTCAGCTGCCTTGCTTTCTTTTTTATGTGCATCTGAAACGGCTATAGCAGAGATTTCTGAGAGGTTTAGATAGAAGATCATCCATCTGTATGAGGAAGAGGAAAACAAGAGAAAAGTCTGGAGGTTTCAAAACTGGAGTTCAGCAAATGATGAAGACGATACAGAAAAAATGGGACTCCTAACAACCATGCAACCATAGACCACCAAAGTCAGATAAACAGCGCTCACAGCTTCGCTTTAAATCTGAAAAAAATCCAGTTTCTGATGCAGCCGACTTCCGTGACAAAACTGTAGGTGTTTACAGGAAGCAAAATACAGGTAGGTATTATATGTTCAAGATAGCACTGAATTCAGGTAGATTTTCGGGTGCACCCACTGCTGACGCTGGTGTTCATTTGGGCACACAGCTTGTATAATTTCCATAAAAAGGGACTGAATAACAGAATGGAGCTTCCACACATGAGCCTAAGGTCACCATTCCCAAAAGCCAACACAGCTAAAGGGTAAAAAACTCTTTGGCAATGGGCTGTGGAGCAGTGGAACAGGAGTGATGGAGCTCCATCCAGTACCTTTGTGATGAGTGGAGTTGTGGAGTGGAGTGGAGTTGTGATCATCCAACATCAGTACCTGATGTCTAATAGATGAATGCCGTCAAATCCTCACAGCAATGTTTCAACATCTACAACCATCCCAGAAGAGCAGAGGAGAAGCAAATACTCAGAAGAAGCACTGTATCTGCATGAGCCTACAAACTATTGGAAATACAGTGTATAAGCTTGGAATGAGTTACTGAGGTGGGTTCCTATAGAAAAAGTTAAAAATTGCTTCTTCACACCTCATCCTGAGCTGCAACAGCAGACGTATGTTGGTTTCTGTGGCTGCTGATCAAATATCTGCTTTTCTGTTTGGTTGAGATGTGAAGTCTGTGCTGCTGCTGATAAGCAGATTCTAATAGCTTTAGTCATGATGCTCAAACAGTAAAGTGCATTAAGGGTGCACAAAACATATTCCCAAAGTATATTCATGCTTATTTGTGCTTGAAATTTATTAAGATTCAAAACACAGTCACTTGCAAAAATTTGGATGCCACCGAACAAACTGCATTTTGTTAACGTTTTAGTGAAAATGAGTTCATATTCTCTACCTTTGTTTTATTTTTATTTTTTTTAACATGTGAACCTCAGCAAATAAACAGGTGTTCAAACAAACTGTAGTGCAGAATCAATTTGTTTTTGTGCCAGGACCCTCAGGCAAGAAAAACATGGCCTATGATATTATGTCCTTAGTAAGATAATGAATAAAAATGATTAATAATTTTCTTTATCAATTTTTGGTTGACAATATCATATGCTTAGAATTCACCAATTCATATGAAACTTGGCACGATTTTAGCCCCACATAGCTGAAATGGAATAAGAGATTTGTTTCCCTAGTTTGGGGTGTCCCTTCATGGTAATGCCCTTTTTGTTGGCAACTGGTTTGCCAAAAATACAAATTTGTACATTTGTGAGGCTGGTTGGCTTCTAGGATGGATGACTTTATTTCATGATGATTCATTTGGGGAGTAGTGTCAGCCAGTAAATAACATCAATGCAAAAATCTAGCGCTATGCTAGTCAGTATCTTGTGATGTAAAGATTCCAAATTTATCAACCTGCATCACTACCACATTCTTTGGAAGCACGCCAAATTTCATGGAATTTTGTCCATAAGGGGGCGCTGCAACCAAACTCAGGATTGGCTACATTTGCTCACTTCTCCTACAGTTCCATTCCTTCAAGAAAATGGCCACCAACAGCCAATCAAAATTCAGCACTCAGTACACACCTGTGTGAATGGCCAATCTCAGTAAACTTTTGTTGGCTCTTTCAAATTGGCAGAGAGATGTTATTTACCCAATTTCAAACAATTCAGCCACGCGATGTCGCTACAACAAGCTAAAACATGCTTTCCTCTGTTCCTCCTACACAGTTTGGTCAAAATTTATTGTCTTTAGATCTTTATGAAACATTTACAAAATTCAAATTTGCACTAAGAGTAAAGCATACAAACCACAAATATCAACCCTCACAGTAACACACATTAAAAATAAACTCAAGACAAAATAAGCATTGCGATGCATAATCTGACCACCACAGAAGTAAGAAAATGAGTAAAATAAGAAGATACAAAGATGTAGTGTTTTATGTTTTAGTTAAAGTTTATTGCAACATAGACAGTGTAATATAAAACTAAAAAGAGAGCAGAAAAAAAACTTTTAGCTGTAAAACAAGTAGTTGCTCCAGAGATGTATTTGAGCAAAATATTCAGTAAATACAAGATGAAACGGGGTTTGGCCTCAATCCCAGCCTCCAGAAGGATCTCCAAGTGTCCCAAAAACTTTGTTGTAATTTTGATTCATTAGAATATAATCTTTCAATTTGTATGATGAAAAGCTTCTTCTTCAGCCATTTTTTTAGCTGCAACCAGCCATCAAGGCCTGCCACTGTGTGTGAGTAAAAGAGCATACAAAATGCCAGATTATGACCTGGGGAAATGGTTTTTTTTCTTGAACATTTTGAAAACTAATTGAAAATGCCAACCCTGTAATCATGCACCAATGGCCAGGACCAAAATAAATATAATAGAGAGCTCTCAGATACATGACGCCTATCACACAGTGAGGAAACTGAACTGTATGTTTTATTCAATGCAGTTTTGGAGTAATAAAAACTGTGAATTTTATTTTCTGTATGAGTCTGATTTTAAACTGTATCAGTCTGGTTTGATCTCTGGTTGACCCTTTCTGTGCCCTGGTTTCCTCCAACTGTTCACAGATGGATTGGAGATGCTAAATTGGCCCTTGGTGTGAATGTGTGTGTGAGTGTGTGATAGACTGACAACGTGTCTGAGGTGTTTCTCCACCTTTCACCCTTTGACTGTTTGCACCCAGTACCCCCCATGACCCCTGGTTAAGGATAAGAAGCTTGGACAATGAATGAGTCTTAAGCTGGATTTAATGGAACATCAGCGTATTTTAGCTAAGCTCTCTTCCCACAGTTCTTTAGCCCACATTCCTTTCAGATGAGTAGTCAGGTCTGGAGTCAGGGCAAGAAAGGACAAACTTGTATTGATCATGATTCTTTGACTTGGTTAAGAACTGTTGTAAACATGTTTTTCTTGCACTCTTTCTCCCGCTCTCTTTGCACTCTCTTTGTAGTCCTGTCCTGCCTGCATTTACATAGTCTTCTGCTGCTTCTGTTTTTGTTCTTGTGTTGTTCCATGGTCCTGGTATGGTATGTTCTGTGTATATGACTGAAATGACAATAAACCTACTTGACTTGACTTTATTTTTTTTTACATATTGACTAAATTGCAAGTACTGAAAGAAGTGGGAATGAAGAGAGATGCTAGCCTGAAGATGGCCATGAGGTTTTGAGCATTGTGGTCTCATCTGTCGTTGTCCACATGACACTCAATTCAGAAACTATAGCGATGCCTTGAGTACACTAGAGTAGTCTGTAAGTGGCAGCAGAGTGGTACAGACACATTGTTGTTTGTGAAAGCAGAGCTAAATGAAGGTCTTTTTAGATCAGAAGGGGAAACTACAATGTTCCTCACAACCCTCACAACAAGATAGCAATGAACATGAAGTATAACATAAAGAGATGTGGATAAACGCAGATGTGGCCAGCCAGCGTATAGGGTATCAGCATTTTGGGAGTAACATGGATAAATGTGAATACAGTAATAGAATGGGTGAATGAAGTAGGGTGTACAGTGGATGGTATGGATATTACAGTGTAAAATATGAATGTGCCAGAAAGGGTCCTTAGGCAATGCTGGCCCTGGAGGGTTATTGTCAAGCAGAGTTTGGTATTTCCCCTCCTTAAAAAACACGATTCAAACCTCCAATTAACAGGTGAGTTACAAGAACCTTTCAGTGGACAGTTCTTAAAAGAACCATTATTGCAAACGAGTTGTATGGGTGGCGTGTAGTATGAAGGTTATTGGTAAAAAAAAATTAACTTTAAGTAAAGGTCAAGTAACATCTAACCCTCAGAACCCAAAGCCTGTATTTTCAGACATTTAAAGTGGCAACTGATAAACAGTGAAAGTACTAGCCATGTAGAACAATTTCACAGTTTCTTTGAGGGACATTAGACAAAAGATGCTTGTGCCATGTATTAAAATGGGATACAAAGCCCAAAGACTTATGCAGTACAGGTTTGACATCACCAATTATATTTGCAAACACAGTTTTTTGAAATAATGAGAAAATTTCGCAAACGGCAGAGCCAAACTCATCACCTACGTCCTTTCATCATCTTTATATCTTTATAATCCGGCTGCCACAATTTCTTTATCTTCAGGTAGCACTGATGTCCCATTCTCTCATATCCTTTCTCTCTCTTCTCCTCTCACAAAATACATTATGTATAATAATGTTCAGAAATTGTATGTGTTTCTCACACAGATTTTTTTCTTTCCTCATTGGACCAAATTAGAATCAAATACTATGTCTCTTCCTCTCCCTTTGTGCCTGTATTACTTGAATAAAAGGCCTGGCTCTGGTACTAATTCTTGTCCACTGTATTTATTAGTGTGGAGTGTGCTGTGGATAGGTGTGTATTACAGGTGTGTATAATGTGGATAAAAATGGGTGAGATTATGAAAGCTTTCAGCGCTGTAGAATGAACTGTGGACAAGAACAGGCTGGAAGCGGGTGGGAGCGAATGGCGAAATTTTCACACTCCAGCCATGCCCAGGGAGCATCCTGACACACACATACACACACACACACACACACACACACACACACACACACACACACACACACACACACACACACACACACACTCACACAAACATACGCACACACAAACTCTGTCAGTCCAGGCTATTATCTCAACTGAACAAAGCAGCTACGCTCTCACCAAACCTCAACGCTCCAATCTGGCATTTCTGGTTGACTGGCATGAAAAATCGCAGCAGATGAATAGAAGAACACTGCCAGGAACATGACAATGAGATGCGGAGTGCGATTCGCATGTTCTTAGACAAAAGAGGGATTGTTAGGGAGGGTCACTCCAGCTGAGGCCACAAATGGGCATTATCAGCACGGCTCAATTTTCTCAGAAATCCAAAGAAGCCATTTGTGGTTGTGTTATACTGTGACTCACATCATGATCACTGCATTATTGCTGATTATTACTGCGTCATTACCGTGTCATTACTATTCTTATGAACATCACAAGAAATATCCTCAGACCATAGCTTCATGAATCTGAAGTGATGGATTGCGTCATGCTGTGGTCATTAAGAAAGCCTTGTATGAACCCTTGTAAGTCGCTAGTTATTTCTTTTATTTTGGTCTACTATTTTCTTCTATACTATGCAGCTAAATAGTAATTTCTGTAGTCAGTTATGCATTGAATTGCATTTACATTAATGTCAGTGGTTAGTGTATTGTAGTGGGTTTTACCATTGAACCCCGGGCAGTAGACTACGGTTGGATTTCCCTACCCAGACTATACTAATAAGAGACCTTTGGCAACACTCCTAACACTGTCATCATCTATGTCCTATCATCACTTAGGATGTAGGTGATGACAGAATGCATGTGATGATGACAGGAACTGTCATCATATTTATATATTTATATCTCGCTGCCAGAAGTGCTTTATCTTCAGGTGGTATTGCTTTGCCATCATGTCATATTTCATCTCTTCTCCTCTCACAAAAAAAGTTACATATTATAATGTTCAGAACTTGTTTTTCACATTGACTTTAATTTCTTCATTGGACCAAATTAGAGTCAAATACTTTGTCTTCTCCTCTCCCTGTGTGCCATCACAGCTCATTTTTAATCTTCCTCTGGTTATTCTTCTTCTTTTGTTGTTTAATGGGTGATGATTACATGCCTCAACTCGCTGTAATTGTTCTGAAAGTCTGAATGATTTCATACTGTAAAAGAACCAAAACATGGTTCCATTTGATCCTGACATATTTTGGTTTTTTGGTAGGGACGCTTGTTTGACGCATCTTGTTTCAGAACAATATGAAAAGTCTGAAGTTCTTTACCCCATGAGGTCGTTGTGAAAGCACCCTTACTCATCATACCATGTAAAGTCCTTCAAGTGTGAGATTTTTGCCTGTGAGCCAGAAGAGGATTGGTTTAACCTTTCAAATGCTAAAGACACATGTTAATCACCCACTCCCATAACTTACATGTTAGCTCTAAAGGATCAGGGCTTAGTTTGTAAATGATGTAAATGAGGTGAGTAGGGATGGGTCTGGCAGGTCGATGGGGTAAGGAAAAGATTTTGAAACTGAAAAAAAGAAAGTTATATCAGGCTGTGCATCAGATGCAGCTCCGTGTGAGCTTTCCCCATAATGTTGGATTCCATAACTAATGAGGGTCTTAACGAGGCTCTTAAGCATCAAACGCTCTTTTATACGTGGGTTTCCCACAATTAAACGCACAGTTCCTAATGCGTGTGTAGTTAATAAATCGCTGTCACAAGTCACTATAATTAGACCCAGAGGGCCTTGGGCCCACCCACTTATCTCACAATCTCATTAACAAGTGAACCAAACCAAAGATAGAAATGACCTTACAAATAAGAGACATGTTTGAAATTCTATTTTTCATACTAACCAATCATAATTCCAGTTTAAGTGCTATCCACAGGTGTTTGTTAAGCTTAACCTCAGAACCACTGAAAACAAAACTTCTCTAACAACACCTGCTGGAATCATGAACACCTCTTCTTCAGAGAACAAAAGTAACATAAATACAAGAACTACTCACAGTTCTCCAACTGAATGTGGCCCAGTGAACCTGGAGGCTGGAGAATAACAGAATAATAGAGAAAGTCATGTTACGATGTTACAATGGACATTAATGCTTCTTAGTGAAAAGTGAGTTCAGATTGTTTTCTTGTAATGAGTTTTGTGTTTCTCAGGTTTGGGGTTTTTTTTCTGTTCTGAAGTTGACACACCGCAAACACCTCATAATTAAGGGTGAGTTACTGCGTTGGTGCCACCGGCAGCGCGGGTGAAATTTAAGGATTGGCCGACCCACGCATTTGACGTGCCCTTCCAAAATGGCAATCCTGTCTGTTCACAAGCCAGTAGTTTTCTCAGCATTAATAAGCTAAAAGATCAGAGTGACAAACAATATTGTGGGGTTTTTTTTCTGTTGTTGTTTTTTGGGGGGTTTTTGACTAAATGGAGTTTAAAGTGTGCTAGGGCACAATGAGATACAGTCTGTTACTTTTTAGTTAACTTTTCCACATTTTAAGTTATATATACTGTACATATCTAAGGTTTTTGCTGAGATTTTTTACATTTACATCTTACTCACTTAATATATACTAAAATATACTTTTCCTTGCTAACAAATAAATGTACAATATATTCACCTTTTCAGTACCTTTATTGGCCAGAAAATGACATATTTTTACTCATCGCTACTTAAGGCACGTAATATGATTATAACTGTAATGTGGATCACCAGACGACTAATATTTCACAAGCTGAGTCACAGCCAATGCGATGAAACATTTAAAGTTAAAGGACAGTCTAGAATTTGACTCTGCATCACCACACAACCAGTTAATAGGCTGTCAGACATGCACTGTTACAGATTCTCTCATCTTATAAAGGAATATATTTGACATATTTTCATTTAAAAGTTGTTCACTCTACAAGTTTATGAAGCTTAACAAGAATAAAAATCTGTGGTTTACACACACACACACATATATACACACACACACATATATATATATATATATATATATATATAATGAAGTGCAGAATACAAGACTGCTTGTGTTACTGTATGACCTACACCAACTTGCTGGATCACGTGACTCGCCCACAAGCGCCCCAATCTTGAAAGTCCTAGATTTGCTCAGCATGAAGTAAACAGGTCTCATTAGAGAAGTAAACAGGTCGCGAGATTCATTATAGGAGCTCGTGCAAAGCCTGAAGGCTCCTGCAGGGCTGGCATGAGGCAGAGACCAAAAAAATGACCAATATATAGAGCAAAACTATCAGTAAACCACCTAATATTAGACCTGCAGTGTGGATTCTGCAGCCCAGCATGCCACTGACTCACACACAAACACAATCTATCAAAATGTATGATTCAGTATAGAATAATATACTCTGCAGCTGCAGGAATGCATGACTGAGCTCTGGATCCACTGGGGTATGAAGTCAAAATTAAGTAAATGATCAGGAAAATCAGGTATAAAAGATATAAACACACACCAGCTCACCTTCACGTGGGTTATAATCTCCTCTAGCCCCTCGGGATCATCGATTAAAGCCGAAATTCCTCTGTTTAAACGGCAAAAGCAGCGACTCTCAGCCTGTCTGTGTGTTTCTGCTCCACCAGTGCCACCAGATCACACAGAGAAAGAAGGGAACAGGAGTCTCTCCATGTGTACACGTATGGAGCCGTGCTGACCAATAGTAGAGCTCGGATTGCAGCCAAGGCCCGCCCACTCTGTGCTCCTGTCCAATCAGAGTGAAGCAATCTGAAAAAAAAAGTGTGTCGTTTCATTGACGTCAATGCTGCTGTGAGCGAGAACGTCAGTAAGAGACGCGTGAAGAGAAAAAACACACACCCAGAGTGATGGTGATGATATAAATATATAAACATATTTATACACACACACGCACACACTATATGGACAAAAGTACTGGGACGCCTGACCATTACACCAACTTTAATGACACTGCATTCAATTCCATAGACTTTAATATGGAGTTGGTCCCCCTCTACAGCTATAACAGCTTCCACTCTTCTTGGAAGACCTTCCACAAGATTTTGGAGTTTCTGTGGGAATTTGTGCCCATTCATTCTG